>JAOUZG010008059.1:2132355-2175136 GCA_026289955.1 Argiope argentata | reverse complement strand
GATCTTATACATCACCTAAAAATACAAGACATTATACAGAATTCTTTTGTATGATGTTATATAAAATTTTTCTATGTTAAATGTAAATTATTAAACATATCTTATAATTACATAAAAGAACCCGGATAAAAATTTACTTAAAAAAACACTTGTGTGTTTATGTTCAATGTTCTACAAAGCAGATTAACTTCAAAATTTGATCTAGAACTGCCAAAAACGGTTCAGATATACGTTCGGAGTTGGAAATGTTTATGTGAAAGTTGTTTTTCATGGAAAATTAAATTAATTTAAAATCGAGCGAGGTGTTGATTTCGCAATAGATTTAAAAACTTTATTTGCATAAAAATGTTTTCAATTTTTTAAAATTTAAAATTATCTATTTAGTAATTCCAATTTAATTTTCTGCAATTTTTTTCTTAACTTACAACTTAATAAAAAAAAATTTGTATAGCTATTAACAATAGATTTCATTATTACTCTTGAAACATTTCGAATCATTTATTAAAAATATTCCAGTTTAAACAACGTGAGTCGATTAATACAAATATTTACCTTCTTCCATTTCTTGAAATTCTGTTTCGTCTTGCCAAGTAGTCCGAACTTCTCCAACTAAAAAGCAACATAATATTAATAATATCTGCTACAAGAAATTTAAAATAGATTTTTCTTTAGAAGTTCAAATACACAACAAACACAAGCAATCAGAATCGATTTAATATAATAAAGCAATGTGCAGATGCATGTGCTATAAAGTTTCGTGACAACATATTCACACAGCGCCGAATCAATATTTCCTATCAATATATTATTAACTTCATTCTGCTTTAGGTGGTTTTCATAAAAGTATTTTTTTAAAATATTTTTGTAATTATTTATATGCAAACGAATTTTTTATATATATTATAACATTCAAGCAATTTTTGCTACAAAGGATGTACTTATTCTTATTTTTTACATAAATTAATTATATCATTGCAAACATTTGAAATTATCTTTTTTAAAGTTAAATTCTCTAAAATTAAATTCTTATATTAATTTCATTATAATTTTATGGCAATAAAATGAAATATTATGATCACAGAGAGTAAATGTCCAGTTGTGTATACTGAAAATATGTAAAAAAACATTTTTTCTAAATTAACTTTCTATTGAAGGAAATAAGCATTTTTTTCTTCACAATATCTGAAAAAATATACGGTCAAGATGTTTTTCGCCTACCGTTATTAATATGCAAATTTTATAGATATAAACCTACGCCGTTTAGAAAATAATGATGGAAGCATTTCGATTAAAAAGGTTTTTAAGATTCGATTCTTGTATTTTATATCTTCAAAAAATCTGCGAAACCAATGTTAAAGTTCTGTGCAGAATAGGAATATGAAATTTCATTTCTAATAATGAGGACTTACGTAATTGTAAAAAGAGTGAGCCTATATTTATGTTAATGTAAAAAGAGTGATCTTGTATTTATGTTAATTTATTTTTAACCAAATAATTATTGCTTTTATGGTGGCATCTTAAAAAAGGTATATAATAAAATAAATTTTTTCTTATCTTGCTGATTTTACAAAGTAAAACGAATGCTTTTACCCTTTACAGGAACGATAGCAACCATTTCCATTTTTCGTTCACTTCTATTTTTTTTAGTATAACGTGATGGTTTAATACTTTTATTAACAAAAAAAAATAATAGTAGCAAGTATAATAATTTAACCCTTTTCGCTTGCCTCCCAGTCAATATTCAAGACGATGCATCATTTTAACGTTTTATTTATTTATTTTTCAATTTTGATTGTTAAAAACGATTACAGAATGGTAAAAAGTTGCTGCTTCATTTTTCAGAGAAATTCAATACACAATTATGTATATTTATATTTTGGAACAATAAACAAGTCCTTGTATTAAGTGAATAATTAGGCATCCAATTACTTTTCATAGTTTAAAGGGTTAAAATAAACAATTTATCTTTCAAATAGTATTTTAAACGGATAATGTAATTCTATAAAGAGTTGGTAATAGATTCAATTACTTTAAAATCACATCCCTTTTTTTTAAGAAAAAAGAATTAGATTCAAAAGATTTTCTATTTTTTTTATTGTAGAATTTTTTTAACTTGCAAAGAAAAATGCTAAAGTATTCTAAATAATTAATAAAGCAGAGTCGATATAACATTAATTTTTAATTATTCCAGATTTTAAACGATTATATATCCTTGTATTAACTTTAACTTATTCATAATGGAGATTCAGCAATTGGTAAAAATACTCCCAAGCCATTTAAACATTTCAGTTACGCTCGAACATTGCGTGACATGCAAAAAAAGTCATTACAATAATATTTACCTGCTAAGTAAATGACGGCCGTGACCATGGCCATGAGCACGGCCAACAGGAGGCAGATGGCGACCATCAGCAGGACTAGCCTCCCGTTGCATTGCTTCTTCGTGCAAGGGCTATCGTCGCTAGACCACGTGCTCTGTTTCTTCTGGTAGACATCTTCCTTTGAGCACAGGCCGGACTCGCTGTCGTAGAACGCAGGGTTGTCCACCTGCAAATAGTTAAATTCATCAATTATTGATCCGATCCCAAGCTTAATTCACAAACATTCGAAAAGTGGAATGTAAGTCCAAACATTTTATTGAGAAACTGCTCTCAAATGTCTTCGGTTGAATCAAAAGAAACATTCATCAAAGCAGGGAAGCATTTGAAAATATTTCGAAATTATATATATTATCTAATGTTCTCAAATTACTTCGAAACGAAAGCATCAGTTTAACAAACATCAGTTTTAAAACAACCTATCATCTAAACCTATCATCTATCAAAATATCATGTTCCAAAAATTGCGAGAATTTCGACCATGGTATCCGAAATGGTTTGCAATAAATTGTCATTCTACATGATTTTAAGAAGAATTTTTGATGTAAAGATATTTATTTTGATGTAAAGATATTTGAAATTTTGTTGACGTATATGCAAGCAAAACATCAAGACTGTTTAAATAAGTTTTTTTAAATTGCTTTTTAGTATAATGTCGATTTTTTTGTAATAAATTCATAATAAATTTGTGGAAGAAAGCTTTTAGATAGAGATATTTTGAAAAGATATTGAAAAAAATAAAGGTAATTTAAATTCATATAGAACCTTACGTTTCCTCAAACAAATGAACAAGAAAGTGGTGTATGAACTACAAAAAAAACATTTATTATTCGCTGATAATTAAATTCTTTACACATGCTATCAGCGATAATAAAAACTCCCATTAGCCGACAAAAGACGAATGAATGTTAAAGCTTCAGTTAGTTAGCTCAACTATTTTTTAAATATATATTTCGGTCCTTCAATAGTTTTGTTTAAATAAATATTTCTTAAAATAACTTTGGTCAACAGTTGTAATTTTAGAATTCATTTTCACAAATTTCTTTATAGAAGAATGAAGTCACTATTTTTTAAAAAAATTCTACATGTTTTTATTTTCTTAACTTTTCTAACATAAAGAATAAATAGTTAGTTACTTTATTTTATACTTTTGAATAACAGAATCATTATAGAAATAATTTAACTGTCATCCTTGCTATAGTAAAAAATTGAAGGTAGAATGTCAATTTTCTACTGAGAAAAATTAGTGGAACTGAATATGAAATTAGTAAAATACACCACATGCAAATCAATTTTGAACGTATGCAAGTTAGAGCTTTATTAAATCCTATTAAAAATTTTACAGAATGTTTTTTCGCTTTATAGAACAATATTAATTGTTAAAACTTAACTTGCTTTTTGGTTACTAATTAAATCATACATTAATTTCTTAAACCCATTCCTTTTTATCTTAACATCTAACTGAATAATATTTTTTTCGGTTTTAGAAATTTAAACAGAACTAAGTGTCATCTTATTTTATATTTTAAACGATTAACACAAGTGCATCGTAAATAATATTTCTTGAATTCTGAATCCTTTTTTTATGTTCGCATTATTTAATATTTACATTTCTAACATTTTGCCTTTAGTATTAAATTATAAAACCAATTATTCGCAATTCTTCCACACCACACCAATTGGGGAGGCGCCATTCCACGTAATTTCCATTTTTGTGTGTGTGTGTGTGCATCCACTTTCTACAGTTTGCGTCAGTTTTGGGAGAAATATGTTTAATTTTACTCGCCTGTTTTCCCTCTTTTGGATATTTCAAATGCATGTTGTTGTTATTAGTGGCACTTGCCCCTGATTAGCTTAGCTGAGGCATTAGCGAGTTTTAAGCTTAGCAGCGTTTCATGTTTCAAGTATCGCCAACTCGGGCCAAAAGTACGACTTAGCTACTCACTCATCACAGTCGCTTACACCCCCCCTTTTTTACAGGAAGGGGGGGTACATTCATACACCTTACAGATAGAAAACAGAAGAACAAGCATGCCCGATCCGAGACTCTAACCTGGGACGCCTAGCTCTCCGAGAGATGCACTATGCCAGGACACCGGCTTTCAAGTGCATTCTCATGGTAACAGCGTTTAAAAGATAATAAAACTGAGTTCCTAAAGCTAACAGCTCAAATTTTGTGCGTCAGATCAAAAACAACCTGGCCTACTTATAAAGCCTATTTTATTTTAGAAAAAGAGTAGAATAAAAGAATAGAGTTTCAGAAATAGTGTGTGAAAACGACACTTTTCTGTGACCACTGAACTGCGGGTAGTGGGACAAAGCGGACACTATGTGGACGACTGATTTTGAGCCGTACTTACACAATGCGCTAAATACTCAGACAAAAAAAGAATTAAACGTCAGGAAAGGATATTCACGTGGGAACGGGAAGAACAATTCCATTGAATCTGCGTGGAACATCAAGCATAGTGTGAATCATTTCGATTTGTTTCGAGGTCATTATACTGAAGATCACAACGCCCCCGCACAGTACTTAGAGTATGAGAGCTTTCTTTGCATTAAAAAAACCAAGTGAAATGAGATTAAAGTTTTCACACATTACTTGACGTTTAGATTATATAGAAATTTTTTAATTAAAACATTTCCAGTATGATGTTTTTTCTTAAACCACTTGCCATGGACAAGCAGAGGTAGTCAGCGATTTAAGCTTAATCTGCGTCTCTTGTTTTGTAGTAGCGCCAACTAGGGCCAAGAGCGCGACTTTTACTACCCATTTATTACATTCGCTTTAACAGCCTCTTTTTACAGGGGGACACATTCACACTTCTCACAGATAGAACAACCATGCTCGAACCGGTACTCGAACCCAGGACGCCCGGATCACGGGGAAGACACGCTACCCTTACCAGGACGCCGCCCCAGTCTGCTGTTAATGCTGCGGTAAATTACAGGTAATTATTTCCTTATAGTTTTCTAGAATATTTCCTAATAAAATATATTCATCTTTTTCATTGCATAAAATTTGTGGACTTTGGATAACAACAGTGATAATTAGATTTTAATATTTCAAAGTCCCACATTCGATTGCATTGGGGGAGGGGGAAAGCGAAAAAAAAATCCAGTATGAATTTGGGAAGAGTTTTGTTTTTCTTTTCGTAAAATGAAACAAACATTTTACAAAAAGTTAAAATTTTAATAACAAGGTTGCATACTAAATTTCTATTATTTCAATCGTTTCGTTTTTATTATAGCATTTAAAAGTACAAGAATGTATAGACCGACAGACAAACAAACCATAGAGGAATTTTTTCAAAATGTGATTCGGTTCTACACTTTAGATGCTGAATCTGTGTTTAAATTTTTTTTTCATCTTAGCTTTTTTCGGCATTTTGTAGAAATTACGCTCATTTTCATTCAAATAGATAGACATACAAATTTCCTTTGAATGGACACCGTTTAAAATTTGACAGAAATCTACAAATTAAAGATACATACCAAATTTCAATTGATCAATTTAAAGAGTTTTGAAATTATTGCGTTTCACATGCGGTGAAAACTTCATATGACAGATAACATCCTCCGTAAACGAGTAATTACTTTTGTATAGTGGCTAGTTTAGTCGGTTACAAACCCTAACTTTGAGAGTTCGGTCCTGCCGGTCTTAACCTACACATTCTACAGAATGGTGACTCATGCCCTTGAATAAGCAAATTTCGTACAGCTGTTGTGGCTCCCTCTACCGGCAGCAAAAATCTTCAGGCGTATTAGAAACAACAGCCAACATCACCATCATCAGCACCAACAACTCACATTCACTCTTATATCTTTCGCCTTCCAGCGGACTCACTGGAGGGAGAGTATGCGGTGTAGTTCTTAAGCCAAATAACAACTTCCGTACATAAGTAATAGCTTTAGTTAAGTGACTATGTCACTCGGCTGCAAACCGAAATGTTGCGAGTTTGGTCCTAGGGCAATCTAACCGTTCCTTCATACACATATAGAAAAGAGAAGTATAGTTCCTAAAATGTGTTTTTGTGACTCGAAGATATCTGAAACGAGTAAATGTGTCAACATCTTGAAACAGAATGTTTTAATGATTACAGTATTTTTTATTTGTACATTTTGTGTACAAAAAAGCAAAACCGGGGTAGTAATCTCCATGAAACTTTTTTCATGTATACTGTGATAAAAGTATAGTTCATCTCTCCATTTCCGAATACAGTTGTGGACTTTAAGCAAGACCGTGAACGCCATCAATACTCAGATTTTTGTTTTTAGAGCCCAGAACATGAAAAATGTATATTCGAAATATACTAAAGATAATCGGTACTTGTCTACTATTAACTGCATACCATTGGGGAACAATAATTCTGAAAGACCCTATTAACGTGCAATCTTGGACGATTAATTGCTCAGGTGAATTTTAATAAAAAAATTCTAGAAAACCGAATACATATTGATTCGAATCGGCCGAATAAAACTAACATTTTGCGTAGAGCTAAGTAACGCTTGTTATGATAAAAAAATTTTAAAATCACTCAATCAATTTAGTTGCGTATTTAAATATATGTTTTGTTTAATCAATACGTTTAATTCAATCAATTTTAACAGTCTCGGATCATTAAAATTATCTAAAGTGTTAATAAATTTTAAAATTCATGATTAAATGCATTTATACAATAATTAAATATCAAAATCTGATGCATTAAGTCTCCAGGGCGCATTAATTTTAGCGATCTCTCGAAAAATATTAGGGAGACGACAGATTGGGCTTGAATATGCCCAATTTCAGTCAGCTTGTTCTGCTATGGAATAATGGAAAGAGCGTGCCTTCTCTCGAATCTGAAGAGAAAGGGAGAGTCGCTTTGTTGTTTCCGCGGAATCAGCACCGAGTCCAGATGGTGCCGTACAACAAAGCACGACGTCACAGAGACCGAGCGGGAAAGCGAACCGGTTGCAAGCGTTGCGGAAAATGCAACCGCCGGATGTTCCGTTTTGCTTGACTTGCCCTCACGGGGGTGACGAGGTTTGCGAAAGGTAAACAACTCGCGCCTCGGAAGGTTGGTGCATACACCTCACCGTTACCCTGCCGAGAAATGGAATATTTATCGTTTGGCGCGGGAAAAACCACGCGTAATAAAGAAAGAGAAAGAAAAAACAACAGGTGGTGTTCGACAATTATCGTGATAATATTTGGCTTTCAGAACAGTAGTACAACTAGAAAAGTCAAACGTGGGCAATCTATTTAGAAGCGGCTTTTTAAAAGAGAGGGTTCTTCTTAACTATAGATGTTGTTGTTGATATACTTATGACACCTGTTATAGACAGGCCCTCTGACGAAATTAGCGATTTAAGCCGAGTTTTTGCACTAGCTTCTGAGGGTAAAGAACCATGAGCACCTGAGGGCAGAAGTCTGACTTCTTGATCATATGAAGAAGACATTCTCACATTTGATTGCACAACCCCTTTTTACAGGGGGAGGGGATTCTTTCACACATATAATAGATAGAACAGAAGGTAAAAAACAACCGTCCCTGAGCCAGGACGTCCAGATCACGGGGAAGGCCAGGCCCTCCCCGTGATCTGGGAGGGCCTGGCCTTAACCTTAACCATCCCTTAACTTAATATCAAACCAGATTAGATATCGAAAAGTCATTTACATCTTTTGCCCTTGTCAGGCGTTTTATTTAAGAAAGCAAGAATACTCAATAAGTAAAGCATATTTGAATAATTCATTAAAAATTTTTACAAATTTTATTTAAATAAATTTTTATTTGCTTCTCATTTATTATTGATACATTGAGTTGTTCTATTTTTTTTTCGTAATTATGTTTAGGGCAGTAAAATTTTTTTCTAGCATACAAAGCGCCATTAAATATTTTGAAAATAAAATTAAGATCACTTTCTAATATATAAATATATTTATATAATAATATAATATATAAATATGCGTATAATATATAATATATAAATATATGATATATAAATACATTTTTGAAACTGTACACAAAATAAAGGTTTTTAAATAATTAGTTGTAGAGTATGCTTTAGCTGTTTCAAAAACTTGGGCAGAACTTTCTTCTATTAGTTTATTTAGATTAAGAAATAATAACTGCAAAATCGGAAGCCCGAGCAGATAACTTGAATAACAATAACAGCAAAAAATCATTTAACCACCTCTAAAATTGGAATATGTAAATCTGTAAATAGTAAACATCGTAAAGAAATTAAATTTTTAAAAACACAAATCGATGTTTTATCCCTTTCGATCTTCATTTTAAAATTCATAAATTCATCTTCATCAATGCAAATATATATCTGGGATTATTCGTCAAATGTAGATGGCAAATGCCAACATCAACTGGAATATCAAAATATCTCACTGAGTTATTTTTTTAATTCTTTTTACTTTTTAATACTTAAAAAACGCATTATCTACTCTTTAAATATTTTTGAATTTAAACATATTCGATTCGATTTGAATGAAAATATATGTAATTTGTGTTTTAGATTCGTTTTTTCCAAGTCAATTGAAACAAAAATTTGCCACAGAGCTGCCCTTGTATTCACATCACGTATTAAATTTGACATATTAAAGTCATTTCAATTTTTGAGTTATCACGCTTACATGTTTCTAAAAGCACGGACAGACAGATGGTCAACACCTCGCTGAACGTAGTACAAAATTTGATAGATATCTACATTATAGACTTTAAATCTGCGTATCGAATTTTATCTATCTTGCTGTCTTTGTTTTGTAATTATCGGGCTAACTTATCTTTAAACAGCCGAAGAGACAAACATCCTTTGAATGGATTATACTCAAAATTTGATAGAAATCTACAAATTTGGTTTTAAGCCTGTGCATCAAATTTCACTCCTATTGCCAAAAGTGTTTTATTTGTTTCAAATAAGTAGATAGTCGGACAGACAGATATTTTCCTAAAATTTGTTTTTCGAACTCAAAGAGGTCGAAAACACGGAGATTCGTCAAAATCTCATGTTCGATTTTTTTTTTTTTTTTTTTTTTTTTTTTGAGAATTCCAATACTTCCTCTATTTTTCGTACTCAAGAAACCTTATGAAATTGGTTTCGTGCGAGCGTACTGATGATCCCAATTTGTTCGCATTAACGAGCGGCATGTTATTTGAACTTCCAGAATCAGAACTGGACATTCCTCCACCATGTAACATCGCAGACCTATTTATTTTTTAATGGACTTCACCTATGAACTTGCAATGCTGACGTGTGTTTCCCTTTCGTGTCAGGGGGTCTTGACAGCCCCTTTTCGCCCCCGCCGCAATCACTCACCGAAAGAGTTGAGCAGCACACGATATCCGGCTGCCGTGACGCTGACCCTATCGCCATGACAACGAGTCGGCAATACAAACAGCGACGGAGAGGGGGCGAGAGAGAGAGAGAGAGAGAAAAAGAGCAACCGCCAGATGCCTTCAATTAACACAATGTTGCACGGTCCGCGCTATTTCGGGAGCAGACGTTCTCAGAAAAAGCAGAAAATTATTGTTTTTATTCTGAGAAATGTGTATTGAAAACCCTTTTGAAAAGGTCAGTTTTGTACTTTCAAATACTGTTTCATTTTATCAAGTTTACCTCGGACCTTTAATTCTAATACTTTAATCGGTGGACCTTTTTAGAAAAACCTTTTATTTTAACTTTATCGTATATGTTTTATACGGAAAGTATAGTAATTGTAAAAAAAATTTGAACTAGAAATGTTGACGAATCTCCACATTTACCCCCCCCCCCTGAATTCGAAAATCACATTTTTAGAAAATGTCTGTCCATCTGTGATAAAGATAACTAAAATACACATTGATCTAGGCGTTTGAAATTTAGTATACGAATTTCCAGATTTCTAGCGAATTTTGAATAAATCTTATATTTTAATAAATTAACGCATGCCAGGGGATAATCACTTAAGCATTCGTCAAAGATCACACGATAGGTTCCATAAAAATACTAAATGGACAGTAGTTACAACAGTTACAGACAGTAGTTACAAAAATATTTTGTAACTACTGTCCACCAATGCCATTCAAGACGTTCTCTGATATGGCAAGTTTATTACAGCCTATGCGAGAAAGTTTTTAGGAGAGCACATTCGCAATTTTTTTTACCCACCATTGTTACTTTCTGTTCTTATAATTAAGCGTATAACGTTTCTTATAACGTTAAATAGTGAAAACAAATAACGCTCTTAAACATTTGATAAAACAACGGAAACAGCTTGAATTCCTGGGAAAAAATAGCTTATTTTAAGAATATCAAGAGAAATATAATTACAAACTGTCAAAAACCAGGAAACATTTGCATGGTTATTAAATTGCATCATTAAAAAGAATTAAAAATTTGTTTTTGTTTTTCAAAACGGTATAAATTTAATTCCAATATTATTATCGTGAAAAAAGTAGGGAAAATTCAGCTTAATTTTTGATTAATTAAAATTTTAATTCAGTAATTTATTATTTCGAGTTTGGTAGTTCTAGATGAAACAATTTGGCCAATTCTTCGTCACACACATACATGTTACCAAACTCGGTAATTCAAATATCAGAAATAATTCATTGAAGACAAAAGGAAATAAAAGTTGATCCCCCCTTCTTCTCTCTGTTTTTAATGCACAGATGTTTACTTACTCCAAGATTGCAAAAATGACAAAAAAAATCCGGATATAATTAAACAAAAATATGTATGAGAAAAAAATTGTGCAAAGAAATTTTCTTATTTCCGTAAAACTAAAAAAAAAAAACCATGTTTGAGTCAGAGCAATACCTTTTGTTTTTTAGGGGGGGGGAGGAAAACGATTCACAAATTGTTTCTAATGTGATGAAGTCACGAGACAAAATAACTATCAAGAGCAGAGGGCAAAAAAATAAATAAATAATAGAGTAATACTTTTCGGAAACACAGCTAACAATGCAATTATCTTGATATCAAAAAAAGTCTATACAATGCACATAATGAAATATAATTTTCTGGAAAAATCATAGGAATTATAACTAATGGACACCTTTTTACATGAAACGCTGTAATATTTTCAGAAGATTGTTACAGTAAAAAGCCTTTATATGCATTAAAAAAATATAGGAAGGTTTTTCTAGTCAGATATTTGCGTGAAAATAATAGCTATTTAGTCACTGATGATATCTGAGAATAATCATTATAGAAATAAAAAAATAAAAATTATAGTTCTGTTTTCTATTATGCAAAACGAGTGCAACTTTTTCTCCCGTGCTTTTCTTGCACATAAATGTCAAAAGAATTTGAAATTTTTAATCAAAACTCTGACTGATGCCATCTGTGGTTTAATAAACTTGCATAAAATAAGTAAGTTGTGTATAAATAAAACTATTTTACAAAGAATAAAATGATTGAGTCGTATAAACTTTCAAGTTGTTAATATATTTATCCAATGGAATTTATTAAATGCAGCATTGCCATTTCACCTTATCTGGATGACTCCATATTCTTTTCTTGATGACCTGGTTTTCCCCCTTAGCTCTTAAAGCTGTTTTGAATCAGTTGGAGCTTTGGAAAATTAAATACATCAAGCCATGAGAGGCAAATATTTATTGTATTACTTTTGCCTATATGAATAAAGGTAACGTTTTCATCTAATTAAATGCAACTCGAAAATAAGTTACTCAAATATGAAATTAACTTCATGGTTTGAAAATTCTAGCCTTATTAGAATTAGATTCATTAAATAATTATAGGTGAAACAAAGCCGGTATTTATCAATAAGTGAAAAATAAAATATATAATAATAATAAAGAAAATATATAATATATATATATTCTTTTTATGTATAAAAATATATAAAAAGAATATATAAATGTATACACATTCTTTTTAGCGATACTTAGTTTCACAACAGGAGTTGTTTTCCATAAATAAATATGAATAATTTATTTTTATTCATAATAATATTTTTTTATACAAATCTTGAAAAATATATAATAAATTTACTCAAATTTATTGTAAAATTTTCTTATCTGATTCATAATTAAATTTTCTGTCCGAAATCGAAAAAATAAAATGACTAACGATTAAAAATGAAGCTCGTTTACAGTGTCATAAAACATTATTTTCCTTCTGTTTAAAAATAACTTTGCAAAAAAACACTTCCTTTTTCTCAAACATTACTATTCTAAGAATATTTTTATTATCATGTTGCCATTCACAGTCTAAATAAATTTGTCGAAACAAAGATTGTATGATTTATGGATGTGACACTGGAGCGAAATCAAAAATTGACAAATTCTAAGAATAAAATATAATTTTCAATTTTTCATCTATTTGCCTGTTTTTTTTTTTATTTTGTTTGTTCGGACGCAATAAACTATCCGACTGACTATTTACGCACCATTCTAAAAGGGATATAGTAGCGTTACTTTAGACTATGAAAGAAGTGTGTTGTAAATCAAGGAATTCAGAGATTTTTTTAATTTTATCTAATTTAATTTTGATTTAAGCTAAACATCATAACAGCGATAAATCGTCCAAGAACTAATTTGTATTAATCATGAAAATAAACGTGTATGTGTATGCTGTCACTGTACAGACCAAAGAGTTTAACCTAGAGCTATCAAATCTGGTGCATATGTATTTTTGAGGTATAATGTGCATATCGTATAGATTTAAAGATTACGGATCGTATGTGCACACGTCGTAAAGATTAAAATATATTTAATTAATCTTAATTCCTTTGAAAAATTACGAGAATTTTTCCCAATAAATTTCGATATATATATAATAATAAATTTTTGAGTTTAAAAATAATTTACTGAGGTAGCAATTGAAATTTTTCATTTTTATCCGCTACTAATCACGGCGAACCAAATGGTAGCCAAAGGTTGCTAGTAGTATATAATCCCCCCCAAAAAAATTGCATTTAAATAGGATCTTTTGTTATCCATGGCATTCGATTTATAACACGCAAGCATTTGTTTTCTACATTGCACTATGAAACACACGAATTTTGTGTATAAAATTCAAAATGAGTACTTGTAAGGCTCACGGTCTTATCTAGAGTCCACAATTTTCTTGTAAGTTTGTGTGTGTGAGGTGAAGGGGGGGGATAACAATTTTATAAAAGAGTATGCTGAGAAAGTTTAGGGGCGACTACAATCTCTTAATTTTAGAAGATGCTAAGAAATATGGATTCAAAAATTTCTGAGACCCCCCCCCCCCCAAGAATGATAATTTCGTTTTAACGGATGAGAATTTGAAATTGAGGAATATCAGAATGAAATGGGGAAAAGTTTACAACAGTTCAAATCTTGCGTGTCATTGTTATTTGTAAACGCATTTCCGCAGATCACGTGGTCGTGTTTGTCAATTACCGGGCGCCTTATGTAATTGTTTTGACTCGGAGCGATATGCGGTAATATAGAGCACTGACCTTAATTTCCTACCGAGAAGGCATTATGCCCTCTCTCTATGGTTCATCAGAGAGGTGAGCCGAGACAATGGGCTTCGGGACGGGGCAGCGAAGGGGAATAATAATCGGAAATGGGAGGGGGTTCGGGAAGGCCGAACAATTGGAAGGAGAATTTTCACTCGCGGTTTCTTGACTGCGGAGAGACAATTCGGGATCAAAGAGGCCGTGAGTCAAACTCGCGGACTTTTGGTCCAGAGCAACTCGGGATTTATAAAGGCTATTACAGCAAATTTCAGTAGGGGAAAAAGTTATAAAACTGCATTAAGTCAATACTCATTGTGTGGAGCCATTTATTGACATAAATTGTTTTTATAATTTCAGAGCAATAATTGTGATCGTAAACTACATGGATGATGTATCACGACGGGGTTATGTTGCCTGAAATAAAATTCGCAAATAAGTAGCAAACGATAGAATTTTAAAATAAGTAAGCAAACGATAAAATTAATAAAATTTTAAAATAAATAGTAAACTATAAAATTAATAAAACTTTAAAATAAGTTAGCAAACGATAAAATTAATAAAATTTTAAAATAAATAGTAAACTATAAAATTAATAAAACTTTAAAATAAGTAAGCAAATGATAAAATTAATAAAATTTGCAAATAAATAGCAAACGATTAATTAATCACATCGTATAACAGGTCAGTTAACGAATGGAATCAGTAAGAATGATATTCACGGCCTGAAATATTTTCTAAGTAATAATAGATTTTTTATAGACATCTGATTGATTCTGAACAGGATAAGAATTTAATTAATTTCTTAAAAATTTTATTATTTATTCGAGTGCAAGGAGGAAATTTTATTCCATAAAAAGAAGAAAATCAACTTATAATTTTGATGGTTATTCACATTTTGAATTTCCTAGAACTATTAATTTAACTTGATAATACCTGGAAAAATTAATGAATCATATTTTTTATGTGAATAAAATAACTAAAACACGTTAGAATTTATTATGTGGTCTTTGAATCAAATTTCAGATTTATAGCGAATTTCTGATTGATTGTCTGGTTGGTTTGTAGGCTTTAATGGCACACAAATCGAATCCATGGAAATATATGATAATGGAAAATTTTCTGCCTGTCTGGGTACACGTGAGTGCAATAATTTGGAAAAACACTTAAGCTAAACAGATGAAATTCGGCATAAAATTTTAATGATAGTTCTATATTTAATTTCTAGCCATATTTTAATCAACCTTTCTTAATGTATTTATTGTTAGGTGCTCTGTCTGTTCATCTATAAGAAAGTAAAATAAAAAATAAAACTAGATAAATGAAATTGATATCGATGTTTTTAGAATTATTTTAAGCACTAAACTCGACTGATCAAAGCAAATGGGTATAAATGTAAATCGATTCTTATCACTATATTATGAAGCTAAATGAAATATCCACTTATGAATGCATACTTAAAAGTCGAAAAAAGACACTTTCCTAATTTATTTATATGCAAAACGCTAATATACATCTGGCGTTGGTGATTTTTTCAACTGATTTTTTAATGTATTTAATATGCTGAAAACAAATGCGATTTTATTGTTTTTTCCATTAGCTCTTGTTTCCTATAATAAATAAAAAAAATTATTTTAGATGTAGAAATAAAAAATACTTCTTTTTTTCGAATGATATAAAACAATTAAACTAATTGAAAAAGAGTAGAAGCACTCCTGTAAATCTACAGCAACTTAATTAAAATTAGAAGTGAAGGAAAAAAATAAAAACCGAAACAAAAGTTATTACTTATATTTTTCCTTTGGAAAACAGCTTTCATTGGCATTTTTGACAGGTCTATTTTGCTCTGCAAATTCCAACATTTTCATATTTCTACAATAATCTACCCTTAAATTAGTATCCCCTGTTTTTTTTTAAACTTAAATACCTTATTTTCCTTTAATAGAGCCTAAAGGAATATTTCAACAGAATTTATTTAGCTTATGAGTTGTAAATTAAAAAAAACTTTCCCTTCTTCAAAAATTTCAATTCTTCAAAACTTTTAATTTATTGAGATAAGTACAAACATCCTGTAAACTTCAATGGGTTTACTAAAAATTTAAAATGATAAGAATCGTATGAAAACAAAAGAAACTACCATTTTCCCAACCAGGATCTTTTGTTTGATATTCTTGCGTGAACCTTGTTTACACAATCTTTTGTAAATTCCAGCAGTAATTTGGTATCATATGAGCATCTCATCTGCCATTCCTCCATTGTCTGTGTACGTCTTCCTCCATTGTAAATTACTTTTATTCCTTCATTAGTGCCGTCAAGATTTCCAGAAAAACTGTCTAAATGGTCGCGAGAATAATGAATATGCTCATAATAAAATCGAAGTTCCTGGATCTGTTAAGCTGCTGTTAACTAAATAAAAACATTTCGCAGCCTTGGTGTCGCCTAAAAAAATTTTACAACTAGGTCAAATTAAATACAAACCTCCCTCTGTCCAATTCAGGAAATTGAAGAAATAAATATCGTTTATCAGTTGCCTAATTGATTAATCATTAAAAAAATCATTTGTAAGTTCTTTCCTTTATTTATTCCAGACACAATCAATTCAACTGAGTTGTAATATAACAACATAATATTCCACTTTGTAGCTACGAGAAGGCTATTTAGAAATGGATCTCTGAACCATGGTCAGATGATAAGTATGGTACCTGAGTCAATACTTCTTCCTTGAGATTTCTACTAATATTTTCTCCATGAGAGATTTGATGTGAATTAAATCCACGAACAAGAAAAAGATGGTGAAGGAATTTCAGGTTCTTAGGCAATTCGAGCCCTTCCTTCACAACTTCAAACATTAGAATGTTTTATTTTAAAATGAATAGATCTTATTGAATGTATAGCCGAAAAGAAGAAATGTTTAGAGTTTTTATTTTTATTTTTATGGAAGGTATAGTTTCTAAACAGGGATAAAGTTGAACGCGTCTTTCCGCGACAGAAAACAAGAGTAAACAGAAATTTATCCCTTTAGTTACTTTAATAAGAGATTCTAATAAGGTTTTCTTTAACAGGTATCTACTTAGGAAAGGGAATCTAAAGTATCTTTGAAAGAAACACATAGGTTTTAGGGATTTTCCAGACTCGAAGTTCCAGGCCGAGCAGTTTTTTTAAATGCATGCTAGCAATTATTACATTTCAAATAGTGATATTTGAATTAAGAAATAAGAGAAAATTTGGAATAAAATAACTTGGACTAGGATAAATTAAATTAAGAGATATCATTTTATATTTATGTAAATAAAAATCTGAAAACATGCACAAAAAATGCCAAATTTAATGTACTGAACATCAAATACTTTAATCGAAATTAGTTCAAATACATAATTTTTATAAATGTAATGAAAAACTAAAAGTATATTATTCCTGAAATATACTGCCCTCCTAGATCTCTCCCCTTTCCACCTGAATATCAAGAAGTCCCTATACAGATGCCTACTTTGCCAATTTGATGCTTTCGATCCTGCGCACAGCCTATCTTCTGAATAATGAGACCTTGAATTCGCGACCTTCAAATCCAGCTGTCGCGGTGGCCTGGTGGTAAGGTCTCGACTCGTTAGCCGCACGGTTTTAGGTTCGAGACCCGATTCCACCAAAGAACCATCTTATAAGAGGTCTGTTGTACGTTAAAATCTATCAAGACCAAACGTCCTCCTACTTGTGTAGTGTGGTGTGGAAAGGGGATTTAGCTCAAGTGTCATCCTCGTTATCTGAGCACAGATCAAAATTACGAAATCCATCCTAAAATATCCCTAGTGTTGTTTTACAACGGGATTTTAATATAAGTGAACTAACTAAAATCTTCAAGTACAAACAAGTACAAAAAAAGGCCACCATAATATTTGAATATAGTATACAGAACTTAAAAATCATCGATATATTCATTGATGAACATTCAATAAAGAGACCATTAAAAAAGCATATGAAAAAAAAATAATAATAAATCCTTCGTTGTACACGCTAGAAAAGATGTAGAATATAGAAACAGATTGATGAAACAAAAAAAAATTCAATAGATGAAGCTGACTAAATTCCAGCTATTATTTCAACAATTGAAAATTAGACCACCAGCTCACATTGAGCGTTTTATATTAAACGCATTTTTTAAAGAAAAAAAAGTATGAAGTGAGCATGAAAAATATCTGACTAGAAAAAGAGAAATAAAACGTTGAAGAGCAGATTATTTTTAGGCACGAAATAAAGATGCAACAAGAATGGGAAGTCCCATCTGGTAGGAAATGGAGCCCTATTATACCCTCCTCTCCTCAACGACGAGCGTCTGGCTCATTCTTCACTGTCCCCTCCTCCGTAAGAGCAGATGATTTTAAAAGAGGAAAAATACCCCATCCGAAGTGAACAACATACTTCCCGTCACAGGTAAAAAACCCAGGATCAGAAGGCACTTTTTAAAAAATGCTGAAAATTATAATCGTTATAATTATATCGTATTAATCATTTATAAATTAACTCTTCGATTTTGGTATAAAAAACTTCGTAAATTTATCAACTTGGGAAAACACTTATTGGTTCCGAAATTGCATTTTGTAAAGGTTAAGAACAGTATTTAGTTAAAAGTTACACCAATAATAGAAACTTGTTAATTGCAAAACGCTATAAATGAGTATTCAAATGCATATTACATTAAACATTTGACTAACCTCAGATATTAATCTTAAAATGTTTTTAAAAAACTAAATCACAAATAAAGCCAGTTGGAGTAGTCTCCTTGAAATTTTCTCGCATTCACTCTAATAAAAAATATTGTTCCTTACTTTTCTTCCCGCGTAAAAAATGTGGAACTTGGGCAAGACTATTAACGCTACCATAACTCACGTTCTGAATGAAAACTGAATATGCGTTTCGAACATGTTTCTAATTAAATTGAAACCAAAGTTGTCGTATTAACTTTAACCACAACTTCCGAACAGGCATATTTCTTCTGAAAATTGATAAAAATATACGCATTTAATTCAAGACTGTATTCCAAATGTCATTCATGTGGCCCAAAATGTTTTGGTGACATCGTGTTTGCAGACATAAGTCCCAAGTGTATTTCTTGGCATTCAGGGAGATACCGAAAGCGGATATTCTCCATGGTTCATTTACTTATTTATTTTGTTGTTTTTCTAATGGCAATTGCCATGGACAAAATCGCTGGCACAGTCAGCGATTTTAAGCCGAGTGTGCGTCTCTTATTTCAAGTACATCCAACAAGGGTCTTAGGTACGTCTTAGATACTCACGCATCACATTCGCTTGCACAGCCCCTTTTTACAGGGAGGTACATTCACACATATCAGAAGAACACCATGCCCAAACCGGGACTCGAACCCTGGGCTTCAAGATCACGGGGAAAATGCACTACATCTGTATCAGGACTTTGGCTTATTTCGTAAAAAGAACAAATTACTCTACAAATTGACAGGTACATAACTATATTGTTTTTAGGCAGCATTTTCATATAATTTGTATCCTTTTTTTTAAATGGATTATCCATGTTTGTCGTATCGCACAACAGCCCGGATAATCAGGAGTTTAAAATTAGTTTAGAAAGGCAAGAATAATTCCATTAAAGTAATTTAGAAAATTAAAAATAGTTTCATTCGATATTTATGCTCCAAAAATAAAGGTTTTAGAAAGCATCACAATACGATTACAAATTGACAGGTACATAACTATATTGTTTTTAGGCAGCATTTTCATATAATTTGTTTGACTTGGAGCGATTTTTTTGACGATTAATTCTTCGTATGCGGCTAATATACAAGCACATAAGAATCATATATGTATAAATTTGTGATATTTTGGGCATCTTTTTTCGAACTTTCTTGAAGCCAAAATCAGACATAGAAACACATTTGCATTCGTAAAATCATATTCCAAGTTTCATCTATCAAGCTGAAAACATTTTTGAAATATGTTCACAGACTGACTGGCCTTATTCTAAAAATATGTCTGTCGGTCTCTTCGTAGTTTGAAAAAGTGAAGATTCGTCGAGATAGAATTTTTTTGACCATTAAAATTCTTTCTATTTGTCTACTTGATGTATACCACTGGGATTTATTGTCTATTGTTCATTTTTTATAAAAAAAATCACCTGAATTGGTAAAGAATAAAATTTAATGCACATATGTCAGCATGACGATGTTTATAGGTTAGATACTATAAATAAATTGTATAATAAGAAAATATGATTATATAAAAATAAAATATTCATTGGACTTAAAGATACCAAATTTGATAGATTTTGTAAAATAGGAGTTTATCAAAAATGATTTTTTTTTCATTAATTAATTTAGATTTCTAAACATTTAAAATTATTTGAAAATTTAATATTCCTTTTTTTTCTCAAAAACTCAATTATATACAAAAATATTTTTTTCCAGCACTTTGACTTTCAAAAATTTAAATACACTCAATGATTCCTTCCAGTTTTAAATTAAAAATATTTTTAAGAATATTTAAGGCGTTACTTTTCATTGTTTTAGTTACTGGATTTATAATCTCACACATGAAGATCAATTTTATATGTTACTTTGTGTGTATGTGTGTGTGTTCACACCATGTTATATAATTAAACGCACATTTAGAGAAAAAAATGAGTAAACAAACGAAACGGATCTAAAGGTTAATGTTCGAATATTCTTACTTTTTTTAACACATATATCCCATTTCATCAAAATTTGTAAAAATCACATCGATTGTTTTAATCAGGGATGTAAATGATGAAAAGGCAAGAAATTCGTGATAACGCGTAAAGGAAAAACATGAATTAAATTATAATTATATAAAAATAATTATCAAAATTACCGTCAATTTGGCTCGCTTTTAAATTCAAAATATTTCTATATTAATAAGAAATCATTAATATACAATTTTTCTAAAGGAACTTTTAGAAGTATAACGTCCGAGATGAATTTAAATGTACATAGGACAACAAATACGAGTGGAAAGCCCGTATTTATTGTAAATATACCTTACAAATTTACTCTAGCAAATATTTCTTTGATAGTCTATGAACCCGGTACATCTCAGATGCATAACAAATTTCTTTTTTATAGGTCTTTTATTAATGTGATTCAATGGGCATTTCAAAGTTTGTTTGGGGGCATCACCAATGTTAGTACAAACAGACTCAATTTTGCACAAAATTCAGATGTCAAGGAAATATTTGAGACTTGGGATCTGATTTTTTTTCGAAAGGAATATTTTTTTAATAAACCTTTTTTTGCTTTATCAGATTTTTTTATAGTTTGCTCTTGACATTGGATTTCTATTTGACTTGGTTGTTTGTTAGTAGTTCCTAGCTATTAGCAAAGAATCAAGTAAGTTGCAAGAAATTTCTATCTGTTTTATCTTCACAGAAATTTCTGTCTATTTTATATCTAAGATAATTCTTTTTATACGATTGTTCTTCAAATTTCTTTAAAAAAAAAAGGGGAGAATTCGCGAAAAAATAACATCTGTAACCGGAAAACTTTTGCAGCTTGCCACCTAGCGGCCGCTTCATAAAACTGGAGTCAGTGCTCTGCAAGTCATAGATTAAGAATAATGTTTTCGCCCGAGAATTGTACTTTTCCTTAAATGTATGTCTTTACTGTTTGTCCTGTTATTGTTTTTCGTGAGTTATGTTCTTTAATGTTTCATTAAAAAGATTTAAACCATTTAAGCTTCTTTCCTTGAGGGTTTTGTTTTTCCCTAGCAGGAATAAATTTTGGCACCTATCGACAACGAGTTTTGTTTACGGTTACACATCCATATTTATATGGCATGTCCTATAGAATTGAAACTTAACAAAATAGAAGGTTCGTTTAATTAAATACTATAGAGAAAAAATAATTAAATAGTTAGATAGCATGAATTTGATTTCCATGAGTAATAATAATTCCATTTTTAATTAATATTTGTTTGATATTTGAAGAATAAATTTAAGATATATTTGTAAATAAATATTCATATTCATTCAAAATATTTAATATATTGGGGAAGAATAAACTTAAGAAAAAAACGCGAATAAAATAACTGTTGTAAATATAACGATTACTTAATTCTAAAATATTGCAACTTTTGAGTTTTTAATAGATCAGTTCTTATTTGATACTGCTAAGTTTTTATAGAATTTTAAAATAATGCCTTAATTATTTCCTGTCCATATTTACCGAAAAACTGAAATAGAAAATAACAATAGGATTTTGCATTCTTTCTTGTTCCGTTGTTAGAATTCTGATGCTAAATCGGTATCTTGAAACTTTCTTTTGAATGTCGAGAATGATAATATCATAAAAATTGAACTGAATACAGGAAAAGAAATAAAGTACTAAAAATGGACAAACAAAAAAGAAAGAGATGACATACTTTTGGTAACAGTAGAATCTCAAAGAATTATTTCTTTATTTATATTGGCTTTTGTCATTGTTCCTTGTTTCTAGAAATACATTGACAACAGAATTAGCGACTGGTTTAACCTCTACATAATCTTTTCGAATTTATCAAACGAATGCTTATTCTCAGGAATTTCATTTTAAGTTTATTTTTTTAGAAAATCAAGTCTTGATATTCTTTTGAAATTTATTTCAATTGAAGTTTTGATATTTAAAATCATTCAAAACTTAATTGATTTCCTTTTTTTTAAAGGTAAATAAACAAAAATTTGAGGTATTTTTCTGATTTTTTTAAAAAAGAATTTTAAATAAAAAAGATACAATTAACTATAAAAAAAGTAAAAAAAAAGAACCCTGTAAAGAAGTTATGTAAAATAGAACGAAAAAGAATTTATGAGAAATTCTAGTTAAAAAATTAGAACATTTTCTTTAAATTTTTTTATTAGGATTCATTTTTTTAAAAAACTTAATTTCTTACATTAAAATAAATGAAGGTAAGGTAAAATAATAATAATGATAATAAAAGCTTGTCTCATAACAGGTATTTCATTTTAATCAAATATTTTATTTTTATCGTGATATATATTAAAATAGGGCAAATCGTTTTGTTGGGCAACTTTTTGAGGTTAGATATTTTCCGCATAGGAATATTTTTTTAAAACTTTTTTCCTTCTTAACTTCAATTAGCTATTTCTAAAGAAAAAAAAATCGTAATTTTAAACTTATGTTAGATTATTATAATAAAATTATATTTACTTATTTAAAAATGTATTAAGTTGTATTAAATTATCTTAGTTTACGAGACCAACGTTTTCTATTATATACTCAAATTGGTATTTAAAATATTTTTAGTTTTTATTAGAAAGAGAAAAAAACAAATTAAGTCTCAGAACAAGTTTTTACCCACGAAAAATTATTTATTATGCAAGTTCTTAAATAAATTAAATAATTTTAAATATATATTACTATATTTCTCAAATTGATTTCTTTCTATTCTAAATTATTTCCACCAATTGTGACCATCTGTCAGAGAATAATTCTTTATGTAAATTATTTCAGAATTTTAAAACGTTTCTTATTTTAAAAAAATAATTAACTAATGAAAAAAACCAAAATTAAGAATTTTCTCATTATATTTATAACATTATATTATAAATTCAAAATATGTTTATAGATGACATTTTGATATAATTTCGTCTTTTTATTGTTAAAATTTTAAAAATGATAAAAAAAATCTTTGTGGTGAGTGTTTTTGAAGCATTGTATATATGTAAAAGGTAAAGATTAAAAATTTTTAACAAAAAAAAAGCACTACTTTATAAATAAAAAGAAAATGTGAATTTTGCTTCCGCATATTTGAATTCATTATAACAAACAACATTTGCACTTCCTGGAATTATTTGTTTTTCAATTCTTCCTTCACCCTAAAAAAATGCAATATATTTGCAGATAAATTAAATATTGCAAAATTCATTTACAACAATTCCAACTTCAACAATAACTAAAAAAAAATTCGATTCGGTATGATATTTTAATTATTATAACACGAACAATTTTATTTTTACCCAATCAAAGTTCTACTATTATTATTTCTAAACAAAAACTTAAATATATATTTATCAGGAAGCTTGTAATAAATATAAGAGAAATGAAGAAGGTGTTTAATTCTTAAAACTAATGAAACTAAATAATATGCAAAATTTATTTTTCTCTTTACGTGTAAAGAGGAAGGATTTCTTTTATCATCAAGTGAGCATTCAATACTTTATCTGTCACAACTAGAACAGTATGGGAAGGCGGGGGGGGGGGGGGAGAGAAAAATGAATTAATGTATTTTGCTGTTTTAAATGCTATCTCTATAATAGGGAAAAATCAACACGCCATCAGTATGAAAAACGAATAAGTTGCATAAATATACTGACATGCATAATTTTTTTTCTTTTACAGAGATGACACTTTAAGCCATTAATGTCTTAATTATTCATTTCTTTTTTTCTCTCTACGTCACTTTCAACTATATATATTATGTTTCTCAAAAAAAGGATTAATGTCAAAGAAATAATAAAATGCCTATAACTTTACGAATAAAAAATATCTGTTTAATATCAATAATAAAAAATGAATTCATTTTTTCTTCATTCTAAATATTATTCCCGAACGGCGTCCTTCTAAAATAGAAATAAAGTTTCTTTTTTCTAATTCTACTCACCCCGGGGTTGACATTGTCCTGCCTCGCCAACAGTGGGTTGATAGTCCACACCGGGGTCGGAGCTCCGATTCGATCCGACAGCACCTTCGCCATCGAGAATCGTCTGCTGATTCGGAGCGAGGCGCGCTTCCAGGGGTGCAGGCAACGGACGCACCTGCGGAACGGGCCAATGGGAGAGCGCCTACGTCAGCTGCTTGTCCGCCGGAAGCCATGTGACCGGGAGTCGCACACCTGCTCGCTCCATTAATAAGCTCTAAGGGGAGGGTGGCGGGAGACGACTTCTGTTCGATTCCTGTTGATGGTGTTCTTTTTTCTTTCCCTTGTCCGATTGTTTTGTTTTTGCTGCTTCCAGTGAAAGGATTAGGTCCGTACTATACGGTTCTGACGCACTGTTGACACTTCGATTTCGCTCGTGTGTTTTGAAAGACGCTGACATTGCACGGTATATCAGGGCGTTTTACAAATTTCAAGGAACAAAGGAAGGAAGAAATTTTTTTATGAGTTGTCCACACAAATTTCAAAAATAATTAAATATTCACCTGACATGCTAAGTGGGGTGTAGGAAGGAGGGGGTAGGGTTAGTTATTTCGGTTTTGTGGCACAAGAGCCATACGTGGCTATGCTGCGCCAAATATATGGTTAAAGATAAAAATAAAAAAAAGATTAAAATGAAATCTCCTATGCATATTTCAATGTTGTTGTTAATTTTGGCACTTGCCATGGACAAGCCCCGCTGATACACCATCAGATTTTAAGCCGAAGAATATGCGTCTCTTGTTTCAAGTAGCGCCAATTAGGGCCGAGAGTACGACTTTAACTACACACTCATCACGTTCGCTTGCACAGCCCCTTTTTACAGTGGGACACATTCATACATCTCACAGATAGCACACAGAAGAATAACCATGCTCTAACCGGGACTCCCAGAACACGAGGAAGACGCGATACCTTTGTGCCAGAAAGCAGGCTTTATTTCAATGTATCATTTCAGAGCACCATTTCTTGAACGGCCAGGCACCTCGTGCAAGTTAAATTATATCTTTATTCATTTTAATCGTTTCATTGAATGAGTCTCTTTAGTATTGCAAGCGATCAAAAAAACTTTGTCCCGCATTGTTTGTTAAAAAGAATATCCCATTGCCTATTTATTTCATTTCATATAATCAAGCACACAAAATAACAATTTCTTTCTAGGTTTTATTTGCTGTAGTCATTAACTTATTTTTTTTAAAAAAAAAATCAGAGCTTTTGTAAATGCGATGGCAACGCATTATTAAAAGCTGATTTTTTAGATGCTCGTGCAGATAATAAAATTTAAATTTTTCGCCTACTGATTTTTGTTGATGCCAAAAACCTCACCCCTAAAAAAATCATATTCTGACATGATAAAAAAATATGCAGTGCAATTCAATAAAGTTAAAGTAAAATTTGCAAAAACTAAGAAATATGATAAAATTGTTTCTAGTTAAATAAGATGGAAAAAAACAATTTCTTTCAAGAAGGTAAAATGTTGGATGGGGTTGGAAGGTTTGGATGGGGATGTTATCCCACTAAATCCTGAAAATTTGAAGATGATGTGCCTAATAAGCGTGGTTGATGAAGATTAAAAACTGGACATTCAGATAAAATAGGAGTAATAGTCAAATTAACATGACATGCAATGCTGATTGGACATAGCTCATCAAAAGCAGATGTTTATGAGTGAGATGAGTATGACCAATGCGAAGCCGAGCCTGTTTGATGAAGCCGAGCCTGCTGACTCGAGCACTAGCAGGATGAAGAGAATGTAGTTTATTAGAAATTTTCACTCCCATGATTTTTTCCGTAAATACAGAATACGCGGTGAAAAATATTTTTTAAAAAAATCCGTGCACGGAATAGCTCGTTGTGAAGACTCAGAACCTGTCTTTGCTGCAGCATTGGCATATTTATTGCCACCATTGCCAACGCGATTTGGAAGAGGCAATGAAGGAAGTACTACGAATTAATGTTTTAAAAAGTATCTCATGTTTTTAATAAGAATTCATCAATTAATTAAACGAAAATTATTATATTTTTTGAGCCAAACTCAAATCATTCATATTATCAACTCAAATCATTCATGGTTAAATGCATCTAGGAAGTCCAATCGTTAATTTGTAAACCTTCAAGAGGTATATAAATAATTCCACCTGGAAAAATGTCCTAAATATAGAATGAATTATATTTCACATAGTGTGAGTCATTAAATACAGTGCTAAAAATAATGGTTTAATTTTTCCCCCTCCTATTTCAATTTGTCTTACTTAGCAAAATATTTTTTGATAATTAGTCATATTTAGTAATATATTCTTGATTTCCTAACATTTAAAGTTAAAAAAATCTATTCTATTAAGATTCTTTTGCATGCGACACAATTTAAATTTTAATAAAGTTGTAAGACCCCCTCATCTTAGTTACTGTAATAGTATATTACAGTGCATTTGACTATTTATGACGAAATACTAAAATAAGGGTTAAACACATATAGAATTTTTATACTGAAAGAAACTGAAGTCCTGCCATAGAGTAGTGCATCTCCTCCGTGATCTGGGCCTCCCGGGTTCGAGTCTCGATTGAGGCATGGTTGTTTTTCTTCTGCGCTGTATCTACGGGGTGTACGAATGTGCCCCTCTGTAAAAAGGAGTTACGCAAACAAATGTGACGCATGATGTAGCTGAGTCATACTCCGGGCCCTAGTTGACGCTACTGAAGAATCAAGGGACGCTCACTCGGCTTAAATCGCTGACAGATAACTGTCATCGGATTTGAAAATGCCAGAACAACAACACTGAAAGGATCATGCAGTCATGAAAAATAAAATATTCACTTTTGTTTTAAAATGGATGAATTTCAAAAGTGTAAAATAAAAGAAAAGAAAAGAGACACACATATACACAAAACGACAGTAGAATGAATTGCGGAAAATAAAGAAAGAAAGAGAAAGATGCGTAGGAAAATACTTTGCCTTAAAAAGATGTAAAGCATATTTAAGCCACTAGTCAAAAAATCTGTAAAATGGCGGTATTTTAATCATAAATGTTAATAAGATAAAAACAATGCAGATAGAAAGGCTTTAACATTATTATTGTGAGTGTGATAACAAATCCAGTTCTTAAAAAAAGCGGAAAGTATTGTTGAAAATATGTGTCTGAAATCGGATTGAAATTGGAGAAAAAATTATCGGAAATAAAACTTCTCAGAGAAGCTTATTTTTTTGTTACTAAGTATTATAAAAATGAGTTTTATGATAAAGCATGTTCCAAAATTATTAAAAGGGGAAAAGTAAAAATTTCCACAAAATTTTATTTAATTAAAAGAAATTTTTAATATTTTGTGAGCATCTATTTTCACAAGAATAACTACCTAATTTTCGTGCCTTTGGTATGAGAGTCCTTCATAAAAAGATTTGGTGCAGTTTTTTTAATGCATACTATGCCATACATGAAAAAAATTGCATTAAAAAACCAATTAGCCAATAAGCAACCCACATTTTATGACAGAACATTGAAAACTTACTATTAAAAATAAGATTCCAGCTTACCTTTATTTAAGGGTTTTAAGGTAAAATGGCCTTTTCTTAACTATTTTGCTTGTGAATCTTATCACTTCTGAAAGTTCTTCGTATATCTTAACCTCTCTTCCATTATCTCATGCAACTTCATCAATTTACAGTTTAAAAAAGTATGGATAAAAGCTTTTTAATAGCTTCGTATTTCTTTATTTTTAAATTTTGATAAAGAAAAAGAATTCTAAACGAATACAAACGGGACTTACTTTTAAAGTCTATTTATTAAACAAAAGGTAAAAAGCTAAAAAAAAAAAAAGAAAAAAAAGATGCTATATGTTTGATATCACTAGTAAAAATTGTAATTATTTATTCTTAAGACAAATTACAAAAAAAAAAAAAAAACCCTATTTACAAAAACTAACATTAAATGGTTGATATGATCGTTAGTACATAGTATGTCTCCCAGACGATGCAATACAGACCGCACAACCCTAAGCACGCTGAATATTAAATTATCGATATGATCTGGGGAAATATTACACCACTCATCAAGCAATGGTCTCCGAAGTTCTAGTAGGCATGTAGGAAATGGTCGATGGAATGCAACACAACGGCCAAGCCTGTCTCACACATACTATACCAATGAGAAGGCTTATAAAGCGCTTGCGAACAATTTCACTTTTCTGCCTGTATTCCTTATACACCACTCTCTTACATTCTCGTTATTTTGACATGCTATCGATGTCATCTGGTGGCTTCCTGCGATTCGAAAATGATTTTTGAAGATGCGTGAAGTCATTTTACAAGTGATACATGTATTTTAGAGTTCCATTTCTGCATGACTCTGAATTATCTTTAATTTATGGGCATGATTGTAAATAATCTGATATTTTTTATATAGTTTTATTTAAACCAACGCCTTTGTAAAGTAGCTGGCCAGAATTATTGATTGCTAAAACTTTTATTAAAACCTTTTATGCTTGCTTAGCTTAATATTAATGGCTTTTATTTTTAAGTTTCGTGCTATAACAGTTATTTTTTCAGAAACTTTAAATCGTGCTTTATGCCTCTTTATTTTCCATATGAAACAAAATTTGTCATATGAAATAAAATTTGAAGTCTATATTGGGCAAGGAAGTAATCAGCTATGCCTATAATTTGCTAGTGGAATCGAAACTTATTTTTGAAAATATAAATATTATTACTATATAAAGATCTAACGTAAGTGGCATAGAAATAGAGCTTATTGCTAACTGCCGAATGGCAACAATCAAATGTAAATAATCACCATAACGCTACTTCATTAAATATTTTTACAGCTGCATGGAATTCAACTCTTCACGTAGCTAATAAGTGTAGCTGCAAAATATGATTAGACATATTATGGAGGTGGTATGGAGCTCATTCAATCAGAGATAAGAAAATGTACAAGAAGTGAAGAAATAGGATTCGTGTAAACATAGAATTAATCGTGGTCAGATGTCATGATTTGTCGGCGGAAGTTGATGCTCCTACAATTCGAAAAATTATCTTACAAAAATAGTTTTTGTAATATCTTAAATTTCATTTCCGTACGAATGGAAATTGAATATAATTTCATTGATTTTAGAAATATTTTCAATTTACTTTGATGTATCTGTATATATCTTTTAAATTGTTATGGTGAAATTCAAATTCATCCTTCAATCACCTGTTTTTGCCAGTCATTAACTCTGGAGTAGAATTTTTCATTTTTGCTTTTATTTCTTACTATATATACATTTTAATTTGCAGTCATCTTACTTAATAGGAATTTATGATTTTCTAGTTATATCAAATAACAAGTTAAAATATTTTTTTTAAAAATGCATTCCATATTAATTATTCAGCAGCTTAAAAAGTCGATAAATTCACTAGTCGCCAAAGACGATTAGTATTAGTTATAATCATTCACCTTTGAAGTTTTGTTTGTACTACAGATTATATATTTTTAATTTACCCGAAATTTCAGAGAATTTTTTTGTTTTATAACTCAATAAAAATTTTATTATGCTTCTATTAAAAAGCAAAATTTAAAGCTAAATAGGGATAATATATTTTTATGTATCCGGTTTTTATGTATGACAGGTAAAGGTTGCAGTGTTTAAAAATGGATGGGTTAAATATATATATATAATTGTTTACTTCAGAAGTTCAACTATCATTGCCACAAAATGAAAAAAATAAATAAAATGATTTTTTTAGAAAGTATTTTTTCAACATGGAAAAGTAATTAAAATCTTCTTGCATTGGCAATTAAATTTATTGCAACAGTGAAATAAATTTGAATTTTATTACAACAATGAAAAATACTAAAAGAAAAAAGAAAAAAATTCTCAGTCACTAAACTGGAATTATTCTGAAAGTTATATATTTTTTTGAAATTTAACACGCATCCTTTAAAACAACGATCCCTTTGTCTAATAAAATAATCCTTTCTTTGCTATAATTAAGAAATTGCAAGGAAAGGAACATCGAATTAGTTATATGACCCGAATATTAAGTTTGAACTACGGCAGTGAACATGTTATTATGGTCATATTTACTGAAAGAAAACATCAAAAGTTTGATTAATTTTTCATTAACTAAAATTTGCAAAAGATTATTCTGAGATACGTTTTGCCCCCCTTCAAAGTATATTTTGGTCAAATTTGGCAGTTTTAGGACTAACAATCTGACTTTTAAAGTGCCTACAGACACACACTTTGGACTTGATCATTATCGGAGACGTATTATCTTAATCGCATTCATAAACGGCACACTTCAGTTATGGCCAAGTCCAAGGCTTGGCGCATTTTTGTTCCATTCGTTCAGAATACACACAACCGCATCTTGAAAAGGGGGAGGGAAACAGATGCTGAGAAGCCAGAGTGCATTTTTTTTTTTTTTTTACTTTCTTCCGCAACTGTTTCCTTCGAATGTGAATGCAAAGGCACGGAAAAAAATTGCCAGGTGCCTAGTTTTTTCTATGACGAAATTTGTATCAGTTTAAAACTGGATGAGGATCTGAATCGGATATCCGAAGTAAGAAAAGTAATTTGAACTGATGTGCATTGCTTCTGTAACCGGGTCACCCTAACAAGGCATCTCAAAGTCATAAGTAAACAAGAAGATGTGCCCGTCAAGACAGAATGTTAATACGTTAATAACATTTCAAATATCATTACCGCTCATTAATTAAGCAAAATTGTAATGGATAATCTCTTGCACTTTGACCGAGAATTTAAGAAAGTTTAAAAAAAATTATTATTTATAGCGCAATTTAAACGTAAATATTAAACAATTATTAACATAAAAGCAAATTTTAATATGAAAAGTAAACTATATTGGCGTAGAATTTCATGAGCTAAAAAACTTCATAAACGCTCAAGTCAAAACTAATAACTCAAAAATGATAAAAACAAGTAAAGAACAGGGGGGAAATAATACATTGCCAAATACAAAATTTAAAAAATGTGGGAAGAAGAAAATAACTTTAAACTGACCAGTAAAAAGGGAATACAATCAGCATAATAAAAGTTTTAAGTCTCAGCTCATTAATCTTTGCTGCAATAGGGCATTAAAAAATTTAAATGAAACTAAGGTTTACGATCCCATAGATAAATTTTGTTCACGCCGATAAAAAAAAACAAACTTTTTTCAGTCACCAAAACAGAAGAAACAGGATTTTGTATCAACGAGAATAATTTCAAATTCTGTCCTGCATTACAGACGGTGTTGATAGGTATATATACTGATTGCAAAAGTTGAGAAATTTTATTGAAAAAAGGCTATTTAGTTTCCACAACTTATAGCGTTATTTTATTTACCAAAAAATGTAAATAATGGGGAAAAAAGAGATTGTAATTGCCAAATATTCAGTGAATATCAACGAAAAAAATTATGAATATGGAACAATTAAAAAAATCAATTTTATAAGCTTTAAAATGAAAGAGGGGGAATCAGTTTTGTGCAAATATATTTTCAGGTGTAAATACGGAAAATGCAAAAAATATCGCTGAAATTTAATTAATAAGAATGCTACTTAATTTTTTATATTAAAACCGTTCCGATATTCATATTTCTAAAAGTCAAAAGTACTTTTCTAAATTTATTATTCTAAATCAAATAGTTTAGATCGTAGACCGTCAACGCACACATTTCTTCTCTATTGTTAGTAAAAATAGAGATGAAGAATTAAATTTTGTCTTACTTGTACATCATTTAAAGAAAATTTTATATTAAATATGAAGATTTTATAAAGATAAATTAATAAAAAGTAATAAGTAATTTCTGAGATGATTTAGAAAATTCGATTTGAATTTGAAGGAAATTTAAAGATTTCTGTATACGAAGATACTGTGCACCAGCTCTGAGGTTTATGAATGCAAAATAATTCTCCTTTTCTATTTCTCCATCTGTAATTCAACCCATTTACTTCTGCACATACCTAATTACCAACGGTAGACGTTGCGTGCAAAGCTTCATTAAAACTTCGCCTTACTCGTGTTTCGGGAGTGTAATTAGAGGGGTTGGCAAAACTTCGAACACCTTTCAAAATTTACTTTTCCGATTTGCGTGCATATCGAACTGTTCATGAAAGAGATGAATGATGCATCGTTAATGAATTTTAAAAAGGGATGTTTATGAATGGTATAAAGAAGAATTTAATGATAAATTCAGTATTGAAAATTATTTAATTGTGAGTTAACAAAAAATATTTACGAGGAAAAATAATTTGTTTTATTGAAGATAAAAATATTTTCTAAATAGTTATAAAATTTTTTTTAATGAGAATATTATTCTCATTAGATATGAAATGTGTATAGTTATTTATATACTTGTCGCCTTTTTCGATCTGCTGTTTTGTCGAAGATATTGCTTGTATATAGTTTCAATTAAATATTCTAAATAAAATTTTATATCCCTAATTGACAGATATTAAAAATATGTTATTTTAATAATCTTGCATCCGTTCAATATATTGCAAATACTGGTATAAACCTGTCATTCTGCTTCCCAGAATGGTTAGTCTATCACCGGAAAGAACAATTTACAAAAGTCTGCATTGGATGCTGCCCTGGTACGGATCCAGTAATCCCAGAGCTTGGCGACAAAATAGATAATGCTGGAAACTTCAAGAATTTTAACGATCCATCCAAGAGGAAGTGAGACCCACCTAATTGGCTCAGAAGGTTCTAGGCCCGCCTTCCTATGAAAGGTCAGCAGTCTCAAGAAGCAATGAATCGTACCCAGCTCATGTAATTCTTCTAAAAATCATTGTACTATATATTGTCACATTATTAATTAGTGCTCCGACAATATAACCATCAAAAACGAAGCAATGAATCGTTGGAGTTGGAGTCTGGAATGAGTTGTCGAGAGGATTACGAAGCAAAGGCGGAATAGTCCAGCTTTGTGTGGAGCTCAAGCGAGTGCTGAATTGAGCTGTAGGCCGAATCCTGGTGTTTATTGTGGAAGCAGCATCGAGTGTTGTGTGGAGTAGCCAGTTATATAGCAGTGAGTCGGCAATTAGATATATCTAAAACCAGGAGACTGGAGAATCTCAGCCGTTTGGAGAGACCGTCTATCGAGACTTCGAAGATCCCCTCTCCTACTGAATTATGTCTGGCCGTTTAGTGTACTGTGGTCTTTGTTACTACCAAATTTCTACTTGTAGGCTATTGTCTGTTGTTGTGTGCTGCTGTGTGCTCGTCTCGGCAGTACATATTTGTCGTCTTTGTGTTACCTCGTTGTATTAAATAAACATCGTTGTAGTTTTCTATTGAGGCTTGAAAATTGTTTTCACATCATACACCCACTACAAGCGAACCCGGTGACGATGTGCTCAGTAGTAGTGTAATCCGTAATAATGCGTAGTTTTTTATGCAGACCAGTTCCAATATATCATAGCACTATTTTTTCCAATTCGTCTTTAAATTTAATTAATGATATCGTAACTTTAACACCTTTCCTGCAAACGGTATAGATATTAAACAGGATAATTCTTATTTAGGATAACAGGATAATTCTTCTTTTTTTTAACAATTGGAAGAATACTTGAGAAAGCAATGAAAATGATTTGGGTTTCTATCACAACATTGAAAATATTGTTGTGAAACATGTTAAAAAGTTAATTAAAGTTACGCTGGGGATTTTACAGAAACTAAATTGCATTAAATAAAATATAATTTTTGCCCTTTAAATGCGGGTAAACATCCTTTTTTGTGTGGGAATATCTTCAGAAGTTATGACGAAAAAAATCCCCAACTTTTTCCCAAAATGTTTGTAATTAATTAAATTTCAAAAAAGTGATCCAAAATACACATTCCCCAATCCCTATTTTCAAAGTATATTTGGGTTAAAGTTGGAAGCTCTATGTCGAATAGTCTATAATATAGAGCACCAACACAAACACACACACGCACACGCACACACAGAGAGAGAGAGAGAGAGAGAGAATTAAATGTGATATACTCAGTAGTCAGAAACTTAACACAAATAGCATAAGAAATGAATAGTACTCTGCTCGAAATCACTCAACATTTTTTTGATTGGTGAAATCAACAAAATAATATGAATAAAGATTAAAATGAAACCTGCTATGCATATTTCAATGTATCATTTCAGAACATAATTTCTTACAATTCTCATTAATCATTCAGAACATAATTGGCCAAGCACCACGTGCATGTGCAAGTTAAATTATATTTTTATTCATTTTAATCGTTTCATTGAAGTAGTTAGCGCCAAAACACTCATCCCCAAAACAACATTAGGTTCTGACATGATAAAATTAATTGTTTACTTGAAGAATATGTTTTTTTTAAATCGATATTTCTGTCGGTATCGTTAGAAAATCGATACTGCTTAAGTACTTCAACTAAGAGTCGCCAAATCTTTCGACGGTATTGAAAGATTTGGCGGTATTTTTACAAATGGAAACGTTCTTTTCGATGGACTATAAATTGATATCTCATTAAAAGGATTTTAAGTATTCAAGGTCTTGTAATGGAACACAAACAAGCGCGTGAAGTAGAAGAGGGGAAAAAATATTGGGGGAATAAAAAATATATTAAAAAACAAGCCATATATATAAAAAAAATTAAGTCAATTCCTACTTAGGTCATTAAAGAAAAAAAATTATTTCAGTTGCTTTTTATTAAATAATTACAATTAATATAAATATTTTATCAAAAAATTATTTATATTAATATTCGCAAGAATTGAACTCCTAGCATTTGCATTGATACTGAAATCCTCGCATTTTTCCGATAGATTTGTTGTCTTTTTGATTTTAATTTTCATTGCAATCTGCTAAAACTGTAAGTATTAAAAATTAAAATGAATATTGGAAAATTAATTCATTAAATAAATTTACATATTGAATTAATATTTGAAAAAACTTTACTAACATCGAGTACCATCCATTACAAGTTTTAAAAAATTTATTTAAACTCAAGTAGAATAGTAAAAAGTATTTTATTTACGATTGAAAATTTGAACACGATATATATATTGATATATATATCTAGGAGAACGTGAGCTAATAGTAGGAATTGGAAAAAAGAGTAGTATTTATTTAGACTGGAAAAAAAGAATAGTATTTATTTTATTCCTTTTAAATTTTAATTTCCTGGCTAAACATATAAATACTGTTCGATGAAACGCATGAATAATTATAATTACTTTTATTAATTTTTTCATAAAATTCTCTGATAAGTCTTTGATGCTTAAGACTTTTTATATAAGATGCTGTAAATTTGAAAGGTTAATTTATCTCTTTGATAAATAGGATTTTTTTTATTTGTTTGGATCTAAATATTTTCCTTTTCTCATGTTAACGACCATCTTTGAAATGATGTTTTACGTTAAAATATTTTTGTAATCCCAAAATTTAATGTTGTAGCATGAAAAAATTTTATATTCTCAATTTGGCTATCATGATTTGTCCTTATTATTTATTTTTTTTGGTCTGTATTGATTTTTTTCTTCATATCAATGCATGCTTCAGTGTCTCGACTACACTCTTCTCGGTTCACATTCTGACGTGCAAAATCTGTGACCCAGTTTATTGCGATTACAGAGGGTTTGACAGCGCGCCATTGTTTCAGCATGTTGACTGGTGATAAAAATTCCTTTCAATTCATTTATGGCCGTCATAATGAAGCAGTAAAGTCGAACGGAATTGCACATCGGAAGCATCGATTCGAGGTGCATTTCGAAGGGATGCTGTACACATGACTGCAGGAGCGTCGACAAGGCTGGCGTCAACCACTGCAATATTTCACAACCACATTTCTGTGAAATTCCTCAAATTCCAAACTTTTTTGAAGAGAATTTTGAACGTTTAATGTTTAATTAAACGTGTAATCTACTGTCCTAGCTTATGTTAAAATCCTTTTAGGATATTAAGTTTAGGGATATTTTTCTTTAGCACAGGGATTAATGCTATTGGAAAGGTTTTTAGGAAATCATCGATGGAAAACCATTTTTGTACAAATGTTTGAAAATAATATCAAAAATTACTTTCTTTCTTGGCTATGTCTTTACTTTTGAGAGAGTTCATTTAATATTTTGATTTTTTACAGTCAAAATGGTTAGGACGCTTCAAAGGTGAAAACAGTGACGGTGGCCTACAGCGTAACCTTCCTGCATGCTATCCAATAAAGGCTTTAACCATTTCTCGACATAAAACTGGGGCTTCGTGTAATCCGGCGAATACCTTTCATAGCTTGCTGAACGATAATTTTGAAATAATAATCTTTGGTGTGAATCGATCACTTTTATTAAATATATCATGTGATCCTTGGCGAATGTTTTGGCGATTAATCCCTGACATCAATAGTATCCGAAAATCGAATTTGTATTTTAAATACTTTTTCTCAAATGATTGAAGCTGAAGTTTGACACCAAACATTAATATAATCATAAAAATAACTCATAAACTCATAAAAGCAATCCATAACTCATAAAACTCATAAAAGCAATCCATTGCTTTTATGAGTTACCACGTTGACACACATGCACGCACACAAACGCACACACACACACACTTGAATGTGTCCGATGAAAAACTTGTTTTTTTTTATATCCTTATGTTTTCTCAATGTCCTACCTCCCTCTAATAAAAAGTCTTTAAACTTACCTACAGTATTTCTAATCGATTGGTTTTGAACACAATGTTTCTCCAATATCAGCTAGCACGGAATACTGCTCAAAGATATAATTGCAAGAAATAAAATGCCATTATTAATCAATTTGGATTTTTTTTACAGCTCGAGATTCACGGTGATATTAAAAAAAGGAGCTGAGAGAATAGCGGCTTCTATTTTCTGAAGAAATGGTAAGATATTTTATTTATTTATTAAGAAAAAGAGAATTTCTTCTGTTTTACCATTATAAGATAAAAACAAAACAAAACATAATAGCAGTTATTATCATTAAATGTAGCATTTGTTCTTTAAAAAAAATTTTCATTACAGTACAGTAAACTCTTGATTGTTTGTAGTTTACAGACAAAAAAATTTCTTTTAATCCATCAAAAATAGCCCCAATCATTGAAAAGCTCCAAATATAGCTAGCAAAGGTAGTCTCCAGAGAATCCTATATATACTCTCTATTAAAGATGTTATTTTTCTCCTCCCCCTTGTAGCATTGTGAACTTTGTTCTATGTCATGAAAGTTTCGAATGCTCAGATATTTATTTTCATATTTTCACACATAAGAATTTTGTGCTTGGTATTATATATTAAAGAAAATCGATATTACGGTATTAAATGCATGATGTTGATGAAGAATAGTTGCGAATTATTGATCTTTAGCGTGAGTTTAGCAATTCTATTTCAAGGAAGTGTTTAATGCTTTAGTGATATTTTGTAATCTTTACATGTAGTCAATACACAAATGATAAAAATCAAATATTCAATATGGACTTCTTTTTTCTGTCCCATTGATACTAAAATTTAACACAGAGATACAACTGTCAATATATGGAATTTTTTGTATTTAAATCATTGTGTTTCGTTTCCTTTATTTAAATTCTTTCTTTTTTTTTCTTAAATGGTCATGCTTATATACATGCGGAGGTACAAACAGTCAACCATTTTGCAAATCTGAAGTCTGAAATGGAGATTCGTCAAAATTTAAAAACAATCTACTCTTTAGATGTTAAAAAGCCAACTAATTTTAATTACCTACGTTATTACGTTTTTAAATTTTAATAATTACAATGCATGTAGAAGCGTATACTGACAGATAGTCACCTAGAGATACTAAATATGATATAATGCTGTATTTTAGATGCTAATCCATTGTTCCAGATTCACCTGTATGCTGGACAGACAGACTTCCACTAAAGGGATATCGTTCAACATTTGTTTAAATTCTGCAAATTTAGAGCAAAAACCACAAACAAATCTTAAGCGCCAAGGCTTCTCTGACCAACTTGGTTTAAAGACCACATATCACATTTCATCTATCTAGCTCAAAGCATTTTTGAAATCTTTATAGACAGAGATAATTTCTACTATATGTTGCTCGGACTCAAGTAGGTTTGAAAGGAAGATTCGTCCGAATACCGAGTTCGAGTTTTGTATCTTTCTTATACGAGAAAGGAGATATTAGTAAAAAATATATAATCAATTCTTGTTGTAAATCAGATAATAAATGACATTAAATTTATTGAGAAATAAAATGTTAATTTAGTTAGTTTTATATGACCTTACTGTAATAAAAATTTTCAAAGACATTTTCGAGGTTATTTATAAGTTTATTTCAATTAGTTTGCGGTTTACGGAGAATTCTATAATCTGGGGTTGGCCATTGCTGATTTCAAAATTTCGTGGATAATTCAGTAGGTAATTATATTTGAAGAATTCTTGTCTTTGATATTGATTCGATTTGCAAAAGAATCCATTAAGAAATCAAAAATGTTTTCAAACGAGTATTAGTGTTTAATTTAAAATTAACTATGCAATTAGATATACAGAAATCTTAAATCTCGCACTGAAGCTCTTTCATCTCTTTCTCATTTTATAAATTAATGCAAGATCTGATTAATCTCATTCAGCAGACTGAAAAATGAAAGATAAACAGGATATTCTGTATGGGTAATAAAATATATAGCAAGTTGTTTCCGAAACACTCGTCGTGACTTATTTGCATATTGAAATTCAAATGAGATTTTATATACTCCTCACAATGATCATTCTCTTTATTTTAACAATGCTAAAGGAAACGTTGAATTGCTAAAAAAAATCTAATCAATATCATATCATGGCTTTTCAGAGTTAATTATATATTTTTTTAATCTGCATTAAATTCTTTGTCATTTTTCTTTTTTTAAATCTATACGTTACATAAAATGAAGTCTCCAAAAAGCGTCTGTATTTTTGAATCACGAAGACTCGAGAAATGGTCAACGGATAATAGAGATATTTATACAATTTTGTAGAGTATTTATTGGGGAGTTTTTAGAACATTAAAGTCATATCTAAATTTAAAAGAAATAGTTTTATAGTTGCGATTTTAACTTTAAACTTATCCGCGTATGCGTGAAAACCTCAAACTGCGCGTGTGCAAATAGCGAGAGCTGTGGAATGCATATGCGATACATTTATTAGTTCAGGTTTGATTTTAAACAGCGATTCAAATTTCATCCCCCCCAAAAGGGAAAATCAACCTTGGCCGGAAGAGGAAAGAAGATTCTAGATTGACAAATATCAGAGAAATAATGTCCATATTTAAGAAAGGAGTCTTTTGAGGAGCGAAATAACCGTCTTTCTTTAAACCAAAATGCAACTGAATGGAGGAGATAGAATGAGGTCCTTTTGAAGAGCGAAATGATTGTCTGTGTTTTGTCTACGGACTTATCATATTTTTACCTTCGTAACAATCTAAATATTTCTTAATGTGTGGCTATAAAAAACTATTTTGATAATTTCAAAATATATTTTTGTTTATTGAACGTTGCGTAACATGCCCATGCCATATCGGGTGGAGGCTGGACTTAAGTTTAAAGCTAATTTTCCTTCTTGGATGCTATGCCACGGGCAACGCCGTGTGGGTACAGCTAGTTATTTAATAAATTTAGAATGTGTGAGGAAAAGGCTCGTGCCAAAGAAAAACAGTTGATGCGTTTAATAAACCATATTAGCTGGAGAAACAGTTTCTTCTATTAATTGCTATGTAGCAAAGAAAGGTATAATAATAACGCTTTCTTTCCAATTTAAATATATATGTCAATCGTAAAGTATGTAAACGCAGTACGAGATATTAAATGGCGGAATGCTCTGTGTTCTAATATTCATTATATAAATTTAGAAGATGAACACAAATTCGCGATTTAATTATAAACAAAATATTACAAAATAACGATTGAATGTTGTAATGTAATTTTGGACCATTGGCTAGTTCACTTTTTATAATTTTACTGTGCAATAGATAAAACTCCTTTTTTAATTCCAGTGAATTAAATTGGTTGAGCATTTGGTTAAAAAAACAATTTTTGTTCGAAATAGTGTCAATGAAGGAAAAAACAAAATGCGTGCTTTGAATTCAAGGAACAAAATATCCCATCTGTGTTCAATGAGCTTTTCGACATTTCTATGGTCACATTCCTTTTGATGTAAGCGCAATAAAATGATTATATGAAAAATTTACCGAAACAGACACTGTTTTTTTCTATTCCCAGAAGATATTCTTTTCATTGCATTTCAGTTTCTTAGTTTGTGGGTTCCTGTAAAAAAAAAAAAAAAAAAAACTAAAACCAATGATTGGAATAGAAAGACTAACACCAAGGCCTCCATGCTCTTCTAATATTATTTTTCTTAATTTTTCTATTCTTTTGGGTTATATTAATGACAACGACTTCTCCCCATCAAATGCTGACATGGAAAAATTGCAGAATGGAAGGGTATCATCATAGATATTTTCCACAAATCCATTCATAAAATTCAACAGATAGCTACAAAAGGTCAAAATCTAGAAAAATGAAATTTGGTATATAGCTTTTGGCTCTAAATTGCACATTTAAATCAATCTTGGTCCAAATTCATTATAGGATTGGTAGTTTGTGGTTATGTACATACATTCAGGCGCATATTACAAGACACAAACGAAATTTATTCGTTTTTTTTCTTTTTGCTAAAAATACACGGTTTTAATTATTAAACTTCGAGACACAAAATGCTCATGTGAAGACTATGAAAATGAGAATCTGTACATTTATAGAGGTAAACGCCTCTTTTAAAATTCTCAAATTTTATGATCTTTAATAATAGTTCTGTATTGATTAGGTAGTGAGAAAAAAATTGGGCAGATTACTTTTATTAGTTTTATTTAAATGTCTTTCGGTCAAGAATATAGAGCAAAATATGACTGATTGGATAGACGAAGTAATAAAAATTTGGCTTCGGTAATTAGAATTTTTTTTTTTTCAATTACGATAAATCATTCAAAGTGTTTCTGAATAAAAGTGCATGTGTGCTTGATGGTCTAGAAAATAGCATTAGGATTGAATTAGATTGGGCACTTTGTATAAAGAAAGAACTTTCTGTTTTAAGATAATCACAACTGTCCTTCCAGGCTGCTTTTTCTGTTGACCAATTTTTTTAAATGTAAATCTACCTCCTGTTATCTCATTGCAAACATTAAAAATTAATTATTGCGCGTCTAATCTTACAAAAATCTCATTTTGCTTTTCTTTCCAACTCCGCTCGGTGGTTGAATTTTATGAAGACTTTTAACTTCCTCTATGAACAGCTTGCGGGGTTTATACAACGTTTCCAAGCAAATTCGTGACTTACTCCGCTATTTTTTCGATGGCTTCACCACATTTCCATGAAATTTGCATACAGTCATCATTTCCTTTGCATAATTAGGTGGCATTTTTTTTTCTATTCTCCCGGGCTGCTGATTAAATGCTGGAGGTAGGGGCAGATGCAATGGCGCGTGAAGTGGACGCCTAGGGAGCGTCGTCGGACATCACTCAAACCACCCTCCAATTTTTTCTTTAAAAAGGCCAACGTCGAATAATCAAATAGATTACAGCTTAGGGGACTCCACGACACTGGAGATGAATATATGATTATTTTTTGCATTAATTTTAAAGTAATTTAATTCCGTGTTTTTATTCTATTTATGAGTCTTGCCCTCAAATTTATTCAAATTAAAATTAGCCGCCGCTTAAACTTTAGAACATTTTTTTTATGAATATTTTTTACGCGTTTTCATATTTTGCTTTTGAATCAGCAGATCTTTTTATTCTCTGATTTAAAAACCTACTATTTTAGTATATTTCTTATTAGAGTATTTAAGTCAATTCCTTCTTAGGTCAACAAAGAAATTTTTATCTTAGTTACTTTTTAGTGAATAATTACAATTATCGTAAACAATTTATCAAAAAAAAAATTATTGATTTTCGCACGAATTGAACTCGCATTCTTCACCTTCATGCGAAAAACACTGAAATCCACACATTTTACCGATTGAGCTACTGCCTGTCGATTTCAATTCCCACTACAAATTCCTAAAACTATATTTAAAGTATTAAAAATGAAATAAATGTAATGATGACTTAATATGTTAAAAAAAACTGTATTAACATCAAGGTCATCCACTACAAGTTTTAAAAATGTATCTGATTTTGAGTGCATGAATAAAATGTATTTTATTAACGATTAAGATTTAGAATTGAAAAAATCATTATAATCTTCACTATCCTGTATACAAAGTAAATATAAAAGTACTATAATCGTTAAAATTACTGGAGAGGTATGAAATCAATACGACGGACCTCTTAAAGAATTATTTA
>JAOUZG010008059.1:2098847-2132345 GCA_026289955.1 Argiope argentata | reverse complement strand
AGGTGGCGCTGTTCATGTGGGCGGGGCACATGACGTTGATCTTAACAATTACCACTCCAGATTTTAACGATTCTCTAGTCTGTCATTCTTCCGACTGAAACACCAATTTTTGGAAATGTCTGTCTATCTATATTAAAAATGCATTGAGTTCGATGGATGAAATTTTGTATGCAATATTTTCATCAAATTTGCAATTTTTCTATCAAATGTTGACCAAAATCTATTCAGAAAAAGTCTTCCTGTTCATCTATTAGAATATAAGTTACATGATAATGAAAAAACGAAGTGAGTCATTAAGATAAAATTCACTGCACAGATTTAGCATGTGCATTGTAGACAATTAACTTTTGAGTCAAATCTTACAAGGCGTCGAACGTCCGTCACTGTGCTTTCAGAAGAATGCAAAAGAGATAGCTCAAAAATTCAATGATTTAAATATACCGAATTCGATCATTGAATTTGAGACTACAATTTCAAAACTCTTCCCACTGGAAATGCTAAAACAAATTCACTTGAAAATAACTCTTAATTATTTCCACACATCCTAAAATTAAGAAAATAACTCTTAATTTTAGGATGTGTGGAAACAGACTATGCTCGCATTAAACAAAATCAACAGAAAATCTGGTTTTAGAAATCGGAAAGAGAGGATTACTCTTACTTCGGCCCTGGGAAGGATTCAATCCGAACTGCATTAAGTCATGAACACTATCAGACAAAAATATTGAACCAATTTTTGTTTCATTTATATTAATAACAAATTTTATTTCTCTTATTTGTATCAAAACAGGACAGTATTCCGTAAAAAAAGAATATAATTCCGTTTGTTTGTATAAAAATTGTTTTTCTAACAAACAAACAAAAAGTATCTTCGGAAAGAAAGCATAAAATATGTTTTCTGATTCGAGTTGAAATAAAACTGAGGAACAATATTTTGAGTGAACACATTTCTCACTTCGTTCTGTTTTCGGGCTAAGCAATTCATTTTTATTGCAGCATTCGCACTGGCTTCCTTCAATTATTGTATCGTTCTTTTTCTCTTTAAAATAGTTATTTGATAAATAAGTGGGCATGTTTTGCCATAGTAGGCTTTTACAACTGCAAATAAAGTTCTTATGACGTAAAGAAAATATTTTTACCAAATGTAAGTTAAATTCGATAGAAAAGTTATGGTTTTATTTTGATCAAATTCGTTCTTTGCTATTATACAAAAAGTAAAATAAATTTTTCTTAAACTTGCAGTTATTAATTTTAAATATAGCATTTTAAAAATTTTTGTGCAATTTTTATAGCAGCTGTTTATCATGATAATTTATTACTTTTCTATCCAATTTATAATCAATTATAATTAAAACATTCTTAAGAAATATATGAAAATCAATCTTTTAAAGTATTTCTCTAATTATAATAAAAATGGGAAAAAATGGAGGTTTTTAAAAATTTAAGCAAAATTAATTTAAAAAATACCCTGTAGTATCAAAATTTTATAATTACACTTCGAAAAACATTTAAAATTAATTCAAGAGAAATGAAAATCTTGAGCAATTTTATGGGTGAAATCATTCGGCATCCATTCTTTGGAAATCTGAAAACCGTTAGAGAATAACAAATTCAATTTGTTATGCCGAAATTGTCAGTTTCATAGCTTACACAAGCGAGCTGTTTGTTTTTGTTTTCTCAGTACAATTTAAATAACTACGCGCACGCAAAGCACGACGTAAACAATCAGAAAATTTTCGTCGTGTTTTGGAGATACGATGTATGACAACACCCAGTTGTAGTACAAGAATTGCCTTAAATGATTTTCACGTTTTCACGAAACACGGTCGGTCCTCGAGTTTCGGTTTACTTCAACAAAACACAATCTGAAGTTGTTTTTTTTTAATGATTAGCAATGCCATTATATTTTTTCTTTCATTAAAATATTAATGGACAAAACTGACGTTTTGAAAAGTCAAGTTCTATCGTTTTCGTATATATAAACGATCTTTAGTTTTGTATCTGTTCTTTCAGAATCGTTTGGCATAAAAATATGAATCAAAAAAGAAATTATATTTTTCAGATTCAATCATTTTTCTTATCAAATTTAAGATAAATAAGATCATATATTATTTTAATACATCAGATTTTTACTTCAAGTTTTGTTTTTGTCATTTTTCTACCACAGAGAAAAATATCATTCTTCATATCATAGGATCATATCCTATGATATGAATTTATTTCACAGATATAGTACTGTTATAGAATTATTTTTATACAGATATAGTATTTAATTTAATTCACAGATGTTGGCGTTATGAGGCATAATATTCGGTTTCTAAACTAATAATTTTATTATTAGGCTTATTAACGCAGCAAAATCCTTTGACATTGACTCACAAAAAAAAAAAAAATGAACGTCAACAGATATATTGGAATATGGTGCATTATAAACTGCGGCAATTTTCGTTCGTATAAAGAATTACTTTTGAAATCATTGTGAAGATAGCAGGAAGTGACGTTACAGCTCAATGTAAGGAAGTAAGTAGGTGAATGAAGTCTTCAACTATAAATGCAACGTGACTAAGAACGTCGGAGAATTAATTTCGTTTTATACTGAACAAGGTTCTCCCATTTTTTTTTATCATAAGATTCATTGCAAGAAAAATAGGATTTTAACTCACAGGAAAACGACGCATATCTGCTTCATTTTCATAAATATATTCTGCATACAAAAGTTAAAACATCAAAATAAGGAATCCATAAAGAAAAGAAATATTAATTACTTTTTTAACATTTCTTGATCAAATAGAATAGGATTCAAAAAAATTAAACTCAAATAACATTAAGTAGTCTTCGATTAAAAATTTCCAATATTAAATCTGAATCATCTGAAACTTTCTACATGTTAAACGGTAATCTACAGAGATTAATGCACAAACAGCAAATGAAAGCTTTGAATTAAAACTTTTAGCATCCATTGTTTATTTTAAATTTTTTTCCAAGTTTTATTTTAAAATTATTATTTTGATTTTGTACTGCTATAATTACATCTACTTAATGTTGGTGTTACTTCAATATAACGATATTTTTCATATAGTACATTAAAATTTGTTAATATAAATTAGCTGTTTTCAATTTAAATTTATTCGCCTCAATCACATGTAATAAAATTTATTATCTTCGATTTTTTAAATTTCCTAGACTATTTTTTTAGTGATTTTAATATCTTTCTTGATGCAACAGTTTAAGATAAAAAAAAATTTTGCAACTTATTTTGATCGCAAATATAGGAAAATCTTTTTTAAAAAAACACGAAATCTTTTTTTCAATAGAAACAAAATATCTCTTATCAATTTCATAAACATATTTCTCGAATTTCATGGTCAATAAGCTTATAAGACATATTAGTTTCGAGATAGCTTACATATTAAGATTCGAAATTTTAGAAAATAAAACATGCTATAAATTTATTAAAATCTGTTGTAAAAAAAAGTTTCGTCTTTTACAAAACTTATCATTCAGTAAAACTCAAATTACTCGATATGAAAACAAAAATCCAAAATTTATAACCTCTATACACTAATAATTATATAAAATAAAGAAAAAATAATCCTTTACGATAATGAAGATTTTTTTTTTTTTTTTTTTTTTTTGCTTTTATTCTTATCGCCGCACTTCTCATTTAGTCATTCCCCGCCATACTGTTTCAGAAACATTGGCTGATGTAAAATCTACACTCACATTATTTTGAATGCATAAATGCATCAAATGAATATATAAATTATGGAATTGTTTATTCATCTGTTTATTAAAAAGGAGAAAGTGCCTACATGTTTGGACAAAAAATATATCAACGAAGAAATTGCTATTTTAGTATTAAAAGAAAAACATTTGAAAAATTTAACATTAAGAAATTCTTCTATTAAATCCGAATTAATCAAGATTTTGAAAAGCAAAATAAGGGATGAAATATTGAATGAAAATATAACAGCGTAAAAAAACATGTCTAAAACTTTCTTGTTTATTGTAGATTCTCCAAGAAATCGAAATATTTTTAAGTATTTTAAGTATTTAAGTGAAATATTTTTTAAGTATTTTTGAATTGGAAAACTACAGCATTCATTTTAAGTTTTATTTTCTCTAATTGTTTTTTTTAAAAAAAGGAATAGAATAATTTAGAATAAATAAAGGATGCTGTTTCTACAATCTTTTATACACAGCCATATAGATTTTTTAATGTCATTAAAATCAAGGAAGTTTATTATTTAAAATTTTCGGAACAATTCATTACTTAAAAAGGAAAAATAAACTTACTAAAAGAAGGGAACAAGTACACGAATTCAACATGTTCTGATTGAAAAGAACGTTCCCAGAATTTCTAATTGGCGTGGCACTTCTCATTCGGCGCGGAATTCTCAAAAACGGGCTGCAGATGGAGGCAGGTGCACGAGGAGAAAAATTTGATATAAATTCCACCTGCAACTATGACGAACAGACCTGCGAAGCTTGAAATATTTATTATACAATTCCACCGACAGTATTCCTATTACGTCATTCTGTAAGGCTTCTTTCGAATTAATAAGTCAACAGAAGTTTGTCTGTTCGAGAAATAAAAAATTTAAAGATTCGATCAGTGTGCTTGAAGGTTAAGTCGAATATATAACGGCGCATGTCATTTAGTAAAGGAACATGGAATTTTCATGTTATAAGCGAAAGGAAAGTTTTAATTCTGAATACGAAAAGCCATCAGTTCACATTACTTCATTCAGTGTTTTTCTTTTATAAGAGAAAATAACTTCATAAAAATTTTTTAAATATATATTTTTCAGGACTTTTCAAGAAAATTAGTAATAGTATGGAAATTCGGTAAGTTCTGGTTCATAATTGCGCAAAACTTTGCTTACTCATCTGGCAACGCTGTTTTCATTATTACTATATATTTGAAAGAATCAGTTTTGACGTCATAATCGTCACTTGATTCATGGTTTTCATTCATGTTCTCTTATACGTAGTATATAAAAAGAAATAATTGTAATCGTCCGAAAATTCGGAGTGATTTTAAGGAATTTCCGTATTTCAGATTTCCTAGAATCTGAAAAACAAAATTATGGAACAATGTCTCTCAATCTACGACCACGATAACTCAAGAACACTTTGTGCTAGACGGATGAAATTTGGTATGTGATCTTTTTATCAAATTAGTAGATTTTAATAAAATTTTAAACGAAATCTATAAAGGAAATCTGCTTTACTGTCTGAGTACAATTGAATGCGATAACAACAAAACGAAAACAATCAAATGTATAAAATTTGATACGCAGATTAATAGATGCATGGGTTTAGCTTTTAAAGTATAGATTTATTATTAAATTTCGTATTAAGTATTAAATTTCGAATCAAGTCCGACAAGGAGTTGGCAGATTGCCAGTTAGTACTTTCTAAGTATGTAAACTCAGAAATGCAACGATTAAATTAAACGAAATTAAGCGTATTATTTTGTGATTAAAATTTTAGTTATGAACAAAATTTTAGTTTCAATTGGCCGAAAAAAATGTCCAAAATTCATTTTCAGTTTTCAGGTACTTGAACATTAGCCGCATGCTACTAATTAATTGCCAAAGATCCCTCGCTGAGTGATTGACTTTTTCTCACTATTGTTCGCCATTGGAATGTGGTTAATACCCAAGATTCGCAATTTTTTCGTAGGGGACGCGGTGAATAATATCCTTGTGATAGCGTGTATGAAAATTTTTCGGAAAACTACTCTTTTTTTAATCTTAATTAATACTCTAAACGAAAAGAAAGCAAAAGTAGATGTAAACTACTCGTAATGCTTTTCAATTCTAAAAGCTATTGGTAGCCAGCTCATTCTGCATTGAACCAGTGTGTTATTTATTTTAATAGTCAATTTAAATTAAACTGTTTATATAATTTTTAATCATAATTCCATCAAATTGCCAACCATTAAAGCTGTGTTATTTTAATTAGCTTACATCTGCGGTACATAAATGTTTGTCATTAAGTGGCTACCTCAAAGAGCTATTAAAATGTACACGTATCCTCTAAACTTCGCGGTATAACTTTCTTTATATATCTAGTAAGCTGCCCATATATTAAACAAAACCCTTCTTTAGCTCTCAGCCATAGAAGAAAATCACCATTAAAATATTTGATTAAATAAAGCAAAATATTTGAGTTTCAAAGCAAATTAGACAACATTTTAAAAAAATAAATCATCCAAATTCAGAAAAAAAAATTGTACGGTTATTAAATTAATATTATAGAAATAAATTATTTTATTTGGAGTTTTAGGATAATGGAAAGATTATTTTTCTGTTGTAATATTTTTGGAAGCTATTAATATTACAACACAAAAATAAAACCAAAAAATGTCAAATTTGAACTGAATGTTTAATTTATTTTTAATTTAAAAAATCTCTCATTGCAAATCTTGTCTTCTAATGTTTGTATCTGCCAAATTTGGTAGTTGTAAATCAAACGGCCAAATCTGTGGAATGTCAAAACAAACACATACACACACATGTTTACCTTCATTAATAGTAGAACTACCAAAAAAGCAATAATAAACATCCAATCTATGTTACTGTAGTAAATGTAAATGTTTGGATGGATGATGTTAATCAATCACGCCAGAACAGCTGAACGAAATTGGTTTCAATTTAGCACAGAGATAGATTATAAACTAGAATAGGACATAAGCTATTATTTATTCCTGTTAATTTTTGGTTGAATTAATAATTGGTTAATTTTTTTATTAATTAAAAACTAACTTTCTCATCAAAAATCTTCATTTCCCCACCGCCAAACGAGTAAGCCTTCAATTTGTTTTTTCCCGTGCTTAGTTAGGTTTAACATATTTAGGACAGGTTATTTCTAATCATTCTGTTTATTTTTTAGTGTTTGATGCATTTAAAATTAAACGTTGTTGATAAATTGATCTTTCGGATTCATTCTCAAATACTTTTGAATTAAAGTAAAACTTAATAAAGGAAATTCAGAATTTATAATCTGTACCTAGTTACCCCAACTAGTTTAGAAAATTTCCTACGTTTGCGTTACCTCAATTGGCTTTGAAAATTCACATATACGCAATCTGTTCTGTTTGTCTAGACCTGAATTTACAACGCATACGGACTTGATTCTGTTTCTTCCAGATTAATCATCAAAACGATTTTGAATCATTGGTTTGTAGCTTTGTTTTATTTCAGGCACACACTGTTTTTAGGTTAGTTGAGTGGGCTATGCTTTGATATACAGCCATTTGGTGCAATACGAGGTTGTTAGTTTTTCAGTATCGCTTTGTTTGGGTTAACATTGCCGTCATTTTTTAAAATTACTGTAATTCGATCTTTCCTGTTCATTTCTTTTGATTTTTTCCCCTTTTGCAGGCATTCCTTTTGCCTATTATCATTATTTTCGATTAAATTTTTTTCGTGCATTCCATTTTTCTGCATTTATTATTATTTTTCTTATATATTTACGTTAATTTCTTGCAGCGATAATCGAAATCTTACGATTACGAATCTATTACTGGTTGCATTACATTCGGCCATTTCCCTAAATTTTCGAGATAAATTATTATTATTAATTGGCGAAAATTATTTTCAACAGTACCATAATGATATGGTTTGATGACATTTAATTTGAAATCAGACAACCAGTTCTCATAATACACATCAAAATTTCCAAGTTGACGAAGTCGCGGGTAAAAGCTAATTATAAATAAAACCAAAATTATAAAATAAAGCAAAATACAATCAAAATACATTCTCATTAAATTTAAATTATAATGTTACAGTTTCCCCACTCCAAGTCAAAGAATAATGACTTTCGTTTTTGAAACTCTTATAGTTTAATTACAGTTCATTTTAATTATATTGTGCTTACAAAGGTTACTGTACTTGCCTTTAAGATAACCAAAAAAAAAAAAAAAAAAAAATGGAAAACTATTTTTTCATATGTATAAAATGTACACAAATCTAATGTTTATCCTCAAAATTGGAGAAATTTTGTAAGGCAGCCTCAGTAATTGAAAGACAAAAATAAATACTTAGCCTATATTTGAAATATCGTGCATGCATCACCAGCAGAAATAAATATTTAATTGATATTTGATACAGCCTTTAATTTACTGACAATTATGCAATTTTAATGATCTATCCATATTTTTAATTTCATTTTTTAAACTATCTGCACAGTTGCTTGGATTTCAAGTACGGAAACTCCAGGTCCAAAACTTGCTTCCACCAAAGAATCAAGAAAGAGAACTTAGAAAACATTAAATTTATAGCGATCAAATGTCTTTCCATTGATGTGGAGTGAAAGTTTGAATAGGTTTGCCATCTCAGACGATGTCCTCAATGTCTGATCACAGTGAATGTGCCCTTATTATTAATGATCACAGTGATTATTAATAATCAGGGCAGCTGTTTTTCATTTGATTGAATTATTTGTCCACAATTCATGCACAAAATGTGCCCTAAAAAAATCCAAACATTAAAAGCTTGGTGATGCTAGTGGAAAAGAAGTAGTACAGATAGAGCAAAGCAATGGAAATGTTGAAATAACATTCATTGATAAAATACTCAGAAACTACATGCACAAGCAAACTGTTGGAGGATGATCAGTATAATATTTAATAGTACATTATTTTTTTAAAGTATATTTCCAATAATGATATGTGAATAGTAAGAATCTGTCCTATGATAACAGAAGAAATATGAGGTAAATGATTCAAAAGCCTAAAAAGTTCAAAGATCATATTTCAATTGAATGTGTCAAAAAAGAAGTGTGAGCTTTTATAAGGTAGTAAAAATGAAGTGCCTAGTAGATAAAGAGGGATTCTAAATAATCCAAAAGAATTTGTTCAGAGATCAAAGTCAGAATATTTCTGACTCTATCTTGAACTTTTTTTTATCATGTTAGACCATGATGTTGTTTTTGAGATGAGGTTTTTGGCAACAACAAAAATCCGTACGCAAAAAATAAAAATTTTATTACCTGTACAATCATAAAAAAAAATCTGCTATTTATAACGTATTGGCTATTGCATTTACAAAAGCACTGATTTAAAAAAATAAGTAAATGGTTACAGCAAATAAAACCTATAAAAATGTCATTTTGATCACGTGATTGTATGAAATGAAATACATAGGAAATGTGATATTTTTTTAAACAATCAAAGTGAGACATTTATTTTGATCATTTGCAATACTAAAGTTACTAATTCAATGAAACAATTAAACCGAATAAAAATATAATTTATTTTGCACGAGCACATAGTACTTGGCCCTTCAATAAATTATGTTCTGTCATAAAACATTGAAATATGCATAGCAGGTTTCATTTTAATCTTTATTTTAATACTTTCTTATTTCTTTTTATTATACTTATGAATTATAATAATTCCTGAATTATTTATAAAGATTTGGGAGCAATACAATTAATTATGATATAATCAATTAATATAAATATATTATACAAAAGAAGTAAACAATTTTATAAGCATTAACAACATTAAAAAAATTGCAATTTTAAATTATTAAGGAAACAAACTGGCTAACTATAATATTAAAATATACATATGTATTTAGAGTGCGCTTATGCTAATTAACTCTTAGATAATAACAATAAGTATCTATAATTAATAACAATTTATATATTCTCTTTAATTAATAACAATATTTCTCTTTAATTAATAACAATTAGTAGCTATATTTGCATTATCTAAATTATTAAATATAAATCAACTATATACCTCCACCCATTTATTAAATTATGTTTAATAATTTTTTTTTCATAGTAATGTAAAAGAAATGTTAGCTAAAGCACAAGATAAAGATGTTCCCATCATAATTCCAAACAAAGGTTTAACAAATATAGTTACTAAATGTTATTCAAAAGAGTGAATTTTAAACAAAACAAATGAAAAACAATTTGAAGCTAAGTATCTGGACTTAGGTATTAAAATTTCAAATTATAAAATGCTAGTGGGTATTTATGATAAGAGATTATTTCAACTTTAAATAATTAAACTTAGCAACTATCACTCTAATCTGAATTCTAAAATTTTCAAAAATCTAATTTTCTCAACAGAATAAAAAGTATCTGTAATAATAAAATTTCATATATCGAAGCAACTAATAATCTTATAAAAAATTTAACTAATAAAGAATTCTCTAGAAACTACTGCAACATTGACAGTTTAATTAAAGAAGGGCTGGCCCTCTAAACGGTTGACACATATGACTAATCCACTAGATGGTGCTAAAATTCGGTTATGAATAAACAACGTTTAAAAAGGAAGGTACAAGCATCAATTATGTTTTTGTAATACTGGTATGTCTATTTTGTCTACTGGTATGTTATTTGCTTTTTTGTTTCTACTCTTTATTTTGAATAATGGATTGTTTTTTTTCTAATAATTTATTATTTTGTGCTTTTTTCTTCTATAGTTTTATAGTTAGTTAATGGTTATTTTTATTTGTTTCTGTTACTATAGTTTATTTTTATATTTATAAAATTTAGTGGTTCTTTCAATTCAACTATATCAATTATTTAGGATAACAATTGTTGGCCAAAGAGTGAATGGTCAAAGTAATCAATTAGAGGTCACCCATTCTGAAATTTGAAGTTATATTTGTATTGATATTAAAATGTAAAATTTAATAATAAACATATTTTATATTCTAAATTATTAAAAGTAATTTGAAATAAATAATAAATTATAAAAGACTAAGAATTATATCACTGATTATAACAGTGGAAAAAAATACATATATATAAGATTCAATTATAAAAGCTTGAATCTTTACGATTCAAACGCAGCAAATGTATTAAGCTGGAAATAGCAATATAAAATGAATAAATAAAATCTAACAATGAATCCCAAATTTTTAAAAAATATTTATTTCACTTTCAAATGAAACATTATATTTTACAGATGAATGACTGAAATGTGGAGGAAAAAAATGAATGCCAATTTCCATTGACAACAATGCTTGCAATATTTTCTCACAGATGGCATAGGTTGTGGGATTCTTAGAATTTTAAGAACACAAATTCAACTCAAAATTAATAAATAACTGGAAGAATTACATGCTTTTATTTAATAACTTAAAATTTCATTTAAAAAACTTATTTCAAGAATTTGAGATTAATACAAAAATTTTGATAATCTTTCCTGAGATCCTTAAAATATTTTAAATTCAGTCATTTGAAGTCTAAGTATTTTAACTTTTTTCATCAATTTTCAAAACTAAAGTTTGAAAAAAAAACCTATGTAATAAAATAAATTTTGAAAAGAAAATGCTACAATTTTTAAAAAATTCAAGAGCAATTTTTTAAAGTTTTAATTTGAGATTAATAAATTAATTAGCATAAATTTTTTTATGTATAAATATTCACCATTCCAAAAAAAGCTATGTAATAATTTAAATAATGATAATGATTATAATAAAACAAAAAAAATTTGAAGACTTTAAAACTGACAACATCACACGACCGTCGTTAATACTATTCTTGAAACAAAGCATGTTTCAGTAACATAGCACTATGACAGAGATGTAAATTATTTTCAATATAAGGCAAATTGACTTTTTATGAAGGATAATAATAAAATACATTTAAGTACTTTATAAAACAATATACAATGATCAGAATAAGAAAAAGCCCTTTAAATGCAAGCCACAGTCCTTATTAAAAGATAAATCCATGATATTTTGAAAGAATCAAAAATTTTATCCATATTATGAATTTAATAAATGAATTAAATGGACAAGGCATCTGTCTGCATTTCATGACTTAGCTGTGTTTGTAAATCACTGAGTTTCTTCTTTAATACTTGCAGCCCAGTAAGAACAATATTTTCTGGACGAATGGCCCCACAAGATTCTACATTGAAATAAAACTTATTGGGTTTACCATCTGGTATATAGTCAGCCTCAGCTAATGAAAGAAAAGAAAATTAATTATTAATCAATATAAAAATCTGACAGTAAACGAAACAAAAATATACTAAGAAGTATGAGAAAATTCCATGACATATAACGAATTACTTATCTTTTAATAATCTTCAAACAATTTAAAGTTTAAAAAAGATATTTAAATTAGAAATAAATGTTGATTCCAAATGAATTTAAAAAATCATAACTTTAAAATCATTAAGAAAATACTACACATTCTTAATCTTAAACATATATTTTCTTTTGAATGAAAGAGATACCTCTGACAACTAACATCTGACAACTAACATTTTTCTATTTAGGCTATAAATAATTTGAAAAGACAAAAGATTCTTATATACAGTTCAATTAACTAAAATCATATGTTTACTGATTGAGTGGCAGTTGCATAATACTCTGTTTATTATAATATAATTTTTTTAAGTCATTGTGGTTATGCATATTTTACATCAACCCTATAATAACTGACAATATTCTATAAATTTGCACATTTATTTTACGTGACAGAAAAAAGAATACAGTATATTTTATTAAGTACAATAATTAAATATAAAATTAGAAATTATCTTTTTTTCCAATTTGAAGTACTTTACATATATTTTACGAATATTCTTTTTATATTTTAATAATTTTTTGAAATTGTATTTGATCATGCTTTTTACAATCATAAAGTAATGATTTAGCCATACCTAAAATTAAGTCAAATGCTCAAATGTTCTAATATATTTCTTTATACTTTAGGAAATGTGAACAAAATTTGTATAACATGAGAAATATTAATAACTTAAGGAGTAAACCAGATATTGAGGTTTTTTGTACTGCATTAAGCTGTATGATTAAACTAATATTCTCATTTTAATTAAAAACAGATGACAAAGGTTTTAGACAACAAAAGGGACAATGAATATTATATTTTATAGAGTTATTCTAATGTTTTATAGAAGGGTAATTTATATATTAAAAATATTAATATATGAAAGGATTAAATCCTGAGCAATGCAAAGTATATCAAATGGTAATCCATAAAAATATTAGTATATTTATTTATTATTTTTTTCACACTATGATAAAGAGACTAATGCTTAAGAAGTGCGACTCTATAGAATTTAAATCACAAAACAAATTGATTTCAATAGACAAACTATATACTGGAAATATGAAATAAAACAAAGTCAGTCCAGTATTATTATTAATTTTTACACTTTCATTCTTTTTCCAATGAAAAAAAAATCATATCTTCAAAATTATTTTCTGTTTGTGAATGATAGGAAATGTAAATATTAATCTTCAGTATGGCCAAAAACTAACAGTAAATACTATCATGAAACACAGTAAAATAGATCCACTAGAAGTGAACACCTTGATAAAGAAGTTGTCATTATATTTCCTTTAACAGAAACAATACTATCATAATATAGATAAATAATTTGTGACAAAAGCCTCTAAATTTTGTATCTTTATTAACTTTAAATCCTTTTTTTTTAATTACAGAATTTGATATTTTTAATTGAAAAGTTGTAAAGACCAAAGTGAATGAGATAAATGTGTCAGAGTGAAGTTCCACTTAATTAAAGTTAAGCCTTAAAGTTAATAACAAATAAGTATTGTAAGTAAAATCTATACCCATAACAATACTGCAGTTTTAAATAATTGCAATTTAATACTTCTGATTGAGATACTTTTAATACATATGTGTTGTTTTCCCCTAATTTAAAAGGAAAAATCAAACCAAATATTACAGTTTAAACTTTAAAATAAGCTTAAGCAATTGATTGTGGGAAAAAAATAAAACTTAACAATGTACAAAAAATAGCTAAGTATTTATATAAAATTTAAATGAGCATATTCTTAATTTAAATTTGAAGATAAATAATATTTGTGCTGTAAAAAGACTTACCTTTATCTTCATCTATCATTGAATATTCACTTTTAGGCCTGTAAAAATAAAGAAATAGAAGCATGATAATGTATTAATTTTCAAAATGTTATCAGAATGCTGAAAGTAATAATTATTAAATGCATCACATATCATCTGATCCTATAAAAAGGTACTAATTGTAATATAGGCATTTACATTACAGTAAATGTAAACTGCTATTTCAAGAATTCTTTGATTAATATTGTAATCTAAGGTAAGAAACAGAAACGTTTCAGTAAAAAATTAAAATCTATAGATAATTTTGTAATCTTAATTATCAGAATACCAAAGAAATGTTAACGAATCTTTAGGTGTAATGAAATCGATTAATAAATATAAGATTTACATAATTTCTTAATTCTTCTATTCTGAGTAGATCTATCCAATATTATATGTTTGTAAATAGTTTATAAAAAATTCCTTATTTTACAGACATTTCCTAGCTTAGTTAGTGAAGATGCCATGGTATTTTTCAGAAAAGAATATTTTTCTAATTATATATTTTCAATAAACTTTTTGTTAAATTAATTTATTGCATTTTGTATTGTTCAAATGAATATAATCTAATACTATTTTCTTTTAATTGTATTTAAAATTTTGTATTATATAACTAAGTAGAAAGGATAAATATTAATTCTTGCAAAATATTCTCTTTGATAAAAAGTAAAACATCATTAATAGAAAATAAAAGTGATCCTGCCACCATTTTTTTAAAAAAAATTGATATGAAAATATAAAATGGCGAAAACTTAGTTATTTCCATGGTCAATAAGTAGTATTTGTTAAAAAAATTGTCTAAATCAAAATGCTGTACTTTTGCATTATAAAGCTTCATTAGTTCTAAAGGTACATTTATATTGAATATAAATCAAAAACAGGGGAGGGGAGCTATAAGTAATAAAAAAACCTAAGACAGAACATGTAATAACTTCATTTCCAACCAACTGGGCAGCTTCTTCTAAAATACAATATTGTAAAGCTTGATACATTTTGAAAATAATTACTCAAATGAAAAATAAAGAAATGAATAGCTCAAATGTTTAATTTATAAATGATACAATTGCTGGTATTATATTCTAAAAAAATATATAACTATATCATTTCTTTGAACACAATTCTAGATGAATTAATTAATGGTAGACCACATAAAAACCCAAACTTGCCTGATATTATAATATCATTAAAGGAGTTGAGAATATTTTTCAATCATTTTTTGAATGCGTAAAAAGGAAATAAATTGCTGACCAAGATTATATTTTATAATATTCTTCTAACAGTTTTGCATGCAGTATATTTAGTCTCTGGACATCAGCAAATGTTAAAGAGGTTGAAAACAAACTGACCAAATGAAAGCAGTTTTTAGAAGAATTAGGTATATCAAAAGTATAATAGGCTCTATGTCCATAAAAATGAAATGTGTTATATAATCAAATTTACAATTGAGTAATAAACAATCAGGTTTGAAGTGCAATGCATTTTAGGATGTTCATCAAATAAAAATAATAAATTATGACCTTTTATCCAAAAATAAAATATCTAGCAGTTATAATTTTAAAAAATGCTCTAGTACATTTCTATTTACATACACAGCTTCATATTTAAATAAGTACTGTATTACTTTTTAACGACATTGTGTTTGTTACATTAAAACAATTATTATTCAAAATATATTTTTCTGAAAATAAGAGAACATAGGTATCTACAGTTCGTATTTAACTTTTAATATCACATCAGCTTAAACATTGCATTAATAAAGAACAACTGGATTAAATTTATTTTCTAAAAACCAAACAAACATTTTAAATGTTTTGTAGTGCATGATTTTAATTATATCCTATGCTAACAAACAGAAATGCAAAACCAATTTAAAATAAGCAATAACTAATATATTAATTTATATTAAGAAAATTTTAGAATACAAGATTATAATAACAGAAAATGAATACATAATTCTTACCATTCTTCAGGTCGTGGATAAGTTGTATGTCGAAAAGCATTGTCTGGATCATACTCAAAAGCTACGCCACATGTAGGATTCCATTTTGCATGTTCTTTTGCCAATCCTTTCTTGGCATATGCACGAAGTTTTAATTCTTGCCCTTTCCGCAACTTTACAATTAAAATGTCTAATATGAAAAAAATAAAGAATAATAAATTCCAAAACAATTTAAATTAGCAAGTATAATGGAGTACAATAATTAAGTACTAATTTAAATAAATAATAAGAATATTTTACCTACACATGAAATTCAATAGTAATTCATAAAAATACATCAATTTAATGCTCACAATGCATATCAAACTGCTATCGAGAAATGAAAAAAATCATGTGCTTAAAATTTTACACGTAATATGGAAATAATTTAAAATTCATTATAAAATAAATTGCATAAACCCTACATAAAAATCTTGGATGACTGGTTCATTCTTTAAGGTAATAATAAAAAAAAAACACTTTTTGCATGGCTATCAATAAATTCTTTTCCTGAAAAAAAAATCTCTCTCCCCCCCCCCCCCCAAAGTTTGCAATAATTCTCCTCTTTCAAAACATTTCTGGTTTAAAATAGAAAAATTAATCAATAAAATCAAGATTAATGATCTTTCTTCTCTTTTAAGAAACTTTTTAAGCCAAACTAAAAAACTTTTTAAGAATTTTTTTTTTAGAAAACTACTTGCATATTATACTGCTGCCAATCTGATATTTAAAATATATAGCTATTACTTTGGTTGTTTATATCTTTTTTTTACATGCATATTAAATACAAACCCTTAGTTACAGTACATTAAAATTTGGTATTTCTTAATTTTACATACTGAGGAAGATCAATGACTCCAACATTCATTCTTCATCATCCAAAGTAAATATTTACATGTTATTTAACATTTCAAAAAGAATAAATTAAACAATTTAGTTTAATATTGACATGTGTTTAAAATAATAATATGTTTTCATAATTCAACAATTTTATTTCATTTTGTTCACTGTAAAAACATTCATTATGATGGAGGTTAAAATTTATTTAATATGCATTTAAACTTTTTAAAAATATCAAGGAAATCTTAAAACTATTTTTTATGTATTTTTCTTACACCAATTTAAAGGGTGTTCACCATATACTTCAAATTTTAAATCAATTGATTTTGAGACAATAGAGACTAGCTTGCTTTTATTGTCATGAATATGATTAAGAAGAAATATCTAAGAATGATTTATAAAACAGTATGTAGAAAAAAAATCACATTGCATAACATTAATTCAATTTTCAGCAATATAAAAAATAAACAATGGCGAAATCAACCAACAAAGCAAGAATATTTCAAAATTTAAAAAAAAATCATAGAAATAAAAATTTAACTTAAATAGAGCCTTGTTTTATCAGGAACTTTAAAAGACTTTTTAAAATATTGTTGACAACTTTCTTCAGTTAAGATTATATAATTTTACATTTAATTACTAAAGTTTTTTTTTTTAATTTATTTCTGGAAGCATGTTTTAAAGAAATAAATACTTTCAGAATACAATTTAAAAATATAATTAAAACCCTCATGTATAGCAGAGTTAGGAGAACTGGAACAGCTGCATTTATGCCTAAATAAAAGATTAGAATTTGTTTCTAATTTTTCTATAAGAAACAGCAGTTATAGACTCTTGCTTGATCATAATTGTTACACCAGCTATACTATTATTTAACAGGAAACTCAAACAAAAACAGGAAACTCAGTTTTTATAACTTAGAAGTAAATAAAATTTCTTATTTTCCTTAACATATATTTTGTAAAATGAGAATATTTTAAATGTACAATAAACTCAAAGTTCTAATGTTTGCTTATGCTTAAATGCAACAAGCATTATAAGATATGCATTTTCAAAGAAAATTTGGCAATGGAAGAGATGGGACATGTTTGAGTATATTTTAATACATTTTTTTAATTACTAAATCTGCTAACATTTAAAGTGTTTAATCCTACTTAATGTTGTTTAATAAAATTGGATATTGGGCTATTACATAAAATAATAAATTGATGAATTTAAATATAAATTAATATGTAAGTCAATGCTCATCATTATATTATACAAACACATATATATTTCAAATAATATAAAATAGCAATGCAGAACAATAAAAAAGTCATGCTTCCATAAAACAAAACAAAAACCATAAAAGCAAATTCCACTCTTTTTCAAAAATTTACTTAAGAGCACTAGTGCCTCTCAATATGTTTTGTTATTCTTTATTTTTGTTAACAATTGTATCTTATAAAATATGAATGCATACTTTAGGTCATTCTGTATAACTTTGCATAAAAAAATATTTTTTTTAATCTAAAATTCTGTTTACCACTCAATTTCAATTAAAGGAAATTCGACTGAAAATATAATTAAAAAATAAATAATAAAATAAATAAAGAACAAAAAATGAAGCTAAGTTATGAACATTTATTAAAGCTTTAAGAAATTAGCATTTTTTAATATTATTTTTATATTAAAGTGTCATGAATATGGAAGAAAAAGCACCCAGAAGGAGAAATACATATTAAATAATAACATATTGCAATAAATGGGAATGTTGTAAAAGAAAATAAAAGTTTTCAAGAAGTGGCAGCACTAACAATTTCAAAATCAGCTTTTGCTTGGCATATACAAAATCATAAATCAATAAGTTAAAAAAATATCAAAATATTTAATTTATTAATTTTAATATTTTCAAAACCTTATTCCATCCCTCCCTCATATAAGGAGTACATGACATACACAATATGGATATTCATATGGGATAAAAATGTAACGATTTTTAACTATACAAATAAAAGTTAGTTGTTTGTATTTTATGATTTTTGTATCTTTTGAAAGTAAACTAAATAGCCAATTATATTTTTATAAACTGTGGTTTTATTAAGTCTAAATTAGTGAATTATTATTATTATTTTGTGTGTGAGAAATCTGTCCCACCATTCTTAGCTTTCTTCTATAGATATTACTTTCAGAAAAAAAAATATTTTAAAGATCAAATTTGATCTTTATTGAAAAAAAAATGTTTCATGCCTCTATGGCTTCTAAAAAATCAGAACAATCTACAAAGTTTTCAGAATACTACAAAATCTTGGATGTTCTAAAATAATCACAACCAAATTTCTATTAAAATGTCAACCAGTCAGATATCAAGACTAATTTTTGAGTAGAGAAAGTGCCAATGCACTGAGCAATAGCAAAATTCATAACTGCATTTTAGCTATCAGAATGCTAAGCTAACTCACCATCTGTATCTCCATATTCACTTGTATCTTCTTCACGATGCCTTGAAGTAACCTGAAAAAGAAAAATCACAAATAATGAAAAATATAAACCATTGAAAATACTTAAATTTATACCATTTCTTTTCATAATATTTAACTAAATGTTCAAAATAATAGCGATTAATTATTTCCAAATGTTGACATGAATTCCATGGGGGGAAAAAGAAACACAAAAAGTATAATTTTATTTAAACAAAATTGAGTGAATCCATTTTAAAAGCTGTAATGTTTTCATAGTTATTTCAGCATTTTTAAAGTTACCAGCACTAACTTTGTAAATAAATGTAATATAAAAAAGTAATAAAGGATTCACTTGATAAATTGTTGATTCTATTATGAGAGTAAGACATCTGATAATATATTTATTGAGACTAAAGATCAAAAACGTTATCATTAACAGAATTCAAATGAAAATATATTTTGTAAGAAGACCTACATTTCACAAACAATTAGGTTTGAGGCTTTCAATTCTGGAAGAATGGCAGAATTAAAAACTTTTTCAGTGAAAATTTCCTTTTAAGTAAATTAAATTGTGGGTGGAATGCTGTACTTAAATCTTAACTTTTCTAATTAAAAAAAATATCAATCCAGTTATATAATAACACAGTTTCAGTAACAACGATTTATATATGTAAAATACAAAAGATGGAAATAGATTCAAAAATATATTATTGAATAAAAAAAAATTTCATTTATTTGTAGATGAAATTTTAATACAAAAGGCCATATGCTATTGAATTTTTAAAAAGAATACACAAGACAGGAAAATAACTTAAATTTGTAGACAAACAACAAAGCATAATAAGCTCTAATGTGACAAATCACAGCATAAGATTAAAATGATTACATTTTTTACTACTCATCAGTTATTTAATCTTTTGTATTATAAATAAAACTGCAATAAAAAAATCTGAATAAACAAATTAGCATTAAAAATTTAATGCTAAAAATATTCATACATTTACTGTAAAAAGTAATTAAATTATTAAATAAGAATTAAGGGCTATTGATATGCTATAATAATATTTCTCACTGGAACAACTTTGGGATCACTGGATTTCATATCAGCAGTAGTCACATGACGAGTTTGATCTTCTGTACACTTTACATCAAGTGTAAATTCAATAGAACAATCAGGACAGAAATCACTGCAAGTGCAATCCTGCAAAATCAAAGTTTATAATATTTAAATACTTTTTGATACATTATATATGATTTATTATGCTAAATAATCTTTAAATATGGAGTTTTAGTCCTCTATTGGTCAAATTATCAATTGTCATATAACAACTACCAATAAAGCTCATTCATACAGTAAATTAAAAATACTGCAACAAATAATTAAACAACAAATAGTACAGCAAAATCTTTGAAATTAATATATTTTCAAATTTAAATGTAATGACTTTCCAATTTGTAAAAAATAGGGCATATATATTTCTTATACCAAATAATAAAATTTAAGCAATTTAAAGGTGGAAGATTTTAATTCTATAATGAAATCAACAAACTTAGTTATGATATAGCAAGAAAACACTGATTTAAAAAAATAAAATCATTATTTGAAACAGCAAACATATAAACCATGAATAAGTGAATAACAGAGGCAACGAACTAGAAATATAAACACTTTTATGATCATATTTATAAATAATATACATCTGACAATATTATATTTAGTGCCTTTGTACTTTAATTAGAACTGTGAGAGCATACTTATCATATTAGGATTCTCTCCTTTGTTATCTTTATTTTATTATGAAAGCAAAAGGAATTGTAACAGATAATCAATAAACAGAATAAATTAGGCTATCTTAATTTTGAAAGCTATAAATTTCTTAAAAAATTAAAGCCATCAAATGTGAATTTCCAATCAGCTGGGATATAGCAATAATAAATCTTTCTTGTTAAACAAATAATTTATGGAGGGTTAACTGCATTTAGATTTACAGCATGTAAATATCAATATATTACGATGAAAGGAATAAATTATTAATATTTTGGCAGAAAGAAGAAAAAAATTAAAGGAAATATTTTTTCAAAACTTTTATGTAATATCACAGTAGAAAATAACTTTCAGTTTTCATCTAATTAACAAACTGGAAGACTGAAATACAGCTGAAGTGAGAAATAAATGCTGCAGCATACCCTGGAGTACTGCATTCTTTCTACTGAATCATCACTTGTGAGAGGGATGAGCCCAAGTCGATGGGCAATAAACTCATCATGCAATACAGAAGAATTAGCTTCAAGCTGCACCCAATCAATGGCCAAAGTAGGTACTTCTGCAATAAAAACCCTTCGAAGACTGTTGGCCACACTAAAAATTAAAAACTCATTTTAAAATGCTACAAAACCAACATCCAGAAAATTAAGTCTATATTGATATTGGTATTCAACTAAAAAGTATCAAAAATATTAATTTCTTTCCTTTTCATACCAAACCAATTCTGTATAGAATAAAGACTAAACACAAATATAATTATACATCACAATGAGCAAATATCATTAACAAGGTTAAAAAATCATTTAGCATTACATGAAAGTTTAATAATTATTTACATTTAATAAATTTGTAGCAGAAATATATATATAAAAGAATAAATAATGTCATATTTTCAATTAATTTGTTATCATGTAGTAGACATGTTTATTTACATATAAGCAAATCTTATTTATCATAAGTCCCATAAACTTAAAAATTAAAATTCAATAAATTTCTAAATAAAATAGTTATATATAGAGAGAGAAATGTGTATACACTTTTTTTGTCATTATCAATATTTTTCACCATAACTTTTAAAAACTACCATTAACTATTAAAACTACCATAACTTTTAAAATCATATGCTTATAAACAAAAAATACTATATCAACTTTCCTCACTATTATTTGATATTTTGAACGTCATACAATATTGTTATGCATTTTGCAATCATAAGGAGTATTTCCTCACAAATGCCTCATTGATTATTTTAAGCTTCTTAAAAATTCTTAAATGGCTATTTCTTTTCTATAACATTCCAAATTTAGTAAAGATTTTAAAATTAAATCATAGTTTTGTGTGAATCCCACGAGACGAATTTAGTAAAATATATTTAATATAAGAGGAACGACATCCCTTCTTAAGAAGCGCTATTTTTACATATATCAATAACACATTGATTTCGAAGCAAAAAATAACAAAAAAAAACATTAATTTCTTACAAATTATTGTTTTTAAGAGCAGTAGGTACATATATAAGACAGTTTTTAAAAAAATCTCACCAAAATATTTGTTTCATTTCTTTTAGAATGAATGATTGATTAAACATAATTTTTTAGAAGGAACAATTTATTGATTATAAAAATAAAAGGTAAATATTGCAGATCAATAAAATATCAAAAAATATAGCCCTCATATTCACTGTTTGTTTATGGATAAAATAAAAAACAAACACACATGGAAATATAAATTGTTCTCACCTTAAGTCGGTGTCTTCAATAAAAAATTTTACATTTTCCTCTGTCAGATCACTAATACAAACAGATGGCTGGTTGGCGTAGGGCATTTTCTTTAGTAAGATTTAACTGCAAATCAAAATTTAATTGAGTAAAATTACAATATGCTTACTAAACACACTTATAGGTCCGGTTCATCGTTGTTTGATCTCAAAAAATAAAGAACCAATCAGATTTATTAGTCACAGTTGCAGCGAAATCACTGTATATTAAAATACTGATAGCGCCACACGTAAACAACTTGGAGCCGGTTGTGCCTTCGGAACTTTTGATTTTTATCAAGAACCCGCAGCCCAACAAATCGCCTGGATTGGATCTGATTACTAATCGCATGATTAAAAACTTGACCCCTAAATTTATTTTATATTTGACTTATTTAATTAACAGAATGATGGAACTTTGTTTTTTCCCCGATAGTTGGAAAACAGCTGTGGTTGTCCCTATTCCAAAACCAAGATCTGATTTGTCTTTACCTCAAAATTTCCGTCCCATCTCGCTACTTAGTAGCTTGAGTAAAGTGTACGAATCTGTGCTCTTGAAACGCCTGAATCAATTTCTCAGCGACAAAAATATCTTAATTTCTGAACAATTTGGCTTTAGACAAAATTTGTCGACGAATCACCAACTAGTTCGTGTTACAGAGTTGATTCATGATGGCTTTCAAAAGTCTACAACCACAGGTGCACTTTTTCTGGACGTAGCCAAAGCCTTTGATAAGATTTGGCACGATGGCTTATTATTCAAGCTCATGCGACTTGATTTTTCGGCTCAATTTGTCAAAATTCTACGCTCGTATCTAACCTCACGTAACTTTAAGGTACGAGTAAATAACGTAATTTCTTCCCCCAGGCCAATTCTAAGCGGTTGTGCTCAAGGAAGTTTACTCTCCCCAACTCTTTTTAACATTTATGTAAACGATCTACCGAGAGCTAGGAATTGTCACTTAGCGATCTTCGCAGACGATACCGCCATTCTTACACAGCATAGGGATCCACAAACAGTCTTACACAACATTCAACAGTACATGACCTTTCTACAGTGCTGGCTCGAGGGCTGGAAGATAAAAGTCAACCCAACTAAATGCGCGTGCCTCCTCTTTTCAAATAAGAAGAAAATGCCTGATCTAGTACCTATCCAAATTTTTGGCCAGCCCGTCCCCTTTGTAAATGAGTACAAATACTTAGGGTTGTTACTAGACGCAAAATTAAGCTTTAATAGTCATATTAAAGCAGCCCACACTAAAGCAATTATGATGAGTAAAAAACTCTACAGCTTTTTCTCTCCTCGGAGCAAGCTATCGATTAGGCTCAAGCTTCTGCTCTACAAAGCCATAATAAGACCAACTGTAATGTACGGTTCCCAAATCTGGGGGGCCACTTCAGCAAAAAATATTAAGAAGTTGCAAGTTCTACAAAATGGTCAGCTGAGGAGAATAGTGAACGCTCCCTGGTACGTCAGAAACAAAATTATTCATGACGACCTCAAAATTGATCCTGTTTCGGAATTTATCAAAAGAACGTCAATTAAGTTCTTCGAAAAAATACCCCAGATTCGTAACGAGTAACTCAAACTACCTGTATACGACCAAACAAAGCCTAGCTCTCGTAAGAGGCCTAGAGCCGCAATTGATAATATCTTTGTAAACTTCCCAGCCGTAAAAAAGCTGAGGACTAATTAACTCGTTACCAATCTGGCGTCTTAAATTTTCAAAATTATACCTGTGTAGGCCATAGATAGCTACGATGTGCTACACGCGATATTTCCTGGAATTATGTATTTTTTCTAACTAAGCAAAATAGCCCACCCCAGAATTAGAAGGCACGTGCAACGTAACTCCATTAAATCTCTCAATAGCCCCATAAATAGTATAAACCTATTATTTTAATTGTATTAATTATTTACCAATAAAAAAGAAAAGAAAGATTTTTTTTTAAAATTAATTACCATCTTTGACGTTAGAGCTTTATTGCGCTCGTCTAAACTAGTTCTATTAATTTTAATGTACCCCCAACTTACAAATTAAAGAATTATTCAAAATTATGATGTGGAGGTGCTCGTGACCACTTTGTCACACCGCGGAACTCCGAAACATCACAACGTTGCCGTTGCCGTATATTAAAATATTAAAATAGTTGCTAATAGTTCAGTCATTTTTTTCTTCTAATATTAATAGAAATACCAATCAGACAGAAAATAGAAATATGACTTGAAAATGCTAAGCAAAAAATAGCTGCTTTTTTCTGTTGTGTCAGAAAATTCACATTTTTTGAATGCCGGAATGCTGGAATTATTTTCATTTATTAAAAAAAGAAAAAGGGAAGAAAAAGGAACTGGATAAATATGTGCACTCACTCAAAAATGCTTTCAATAAAAAAGTTTTTTTTTCGTGGAACAATTTCCAAAACTTTATTTTCATCGTTCACAGGAAGTAATTATTTACAACTAGCCGCCTTTGGCGACCAGTCGGTTCGCCAGTATTAATCCTTGCAAAAATTTTCATATAATATTTTATGTAGCTGTGTCTCATAATAGGTTTCTCACCAAAATATTTTTAAATCAAACAAATTTTGATAATCATATAATTCATTTATAGTATTATTTTCTTCAGATGTTCTGTTCATTGCACTACTCATCTTTCTCTTTCTATCCGAGCAATGATTGTCCCGGAATTGATATTTTACTTAAATGGTGGAGGGAAAGGTCTAAAATTCTACGTTTTTATAGAATAAGAAGATTCTAATTTTCATAAAGGTAAACACACTAAACAAATAAAGACACAATTGGTCTTCAAGAGATGCGAAAGTTTAAAAACAGCTTGGAAAATGCCGCGAACAAAGGAAATAATGGTGACAAACACGCACACCCTTCTTTTCTTTTCTTTTTTTCTATCATTTTTTTCTTCACTTCTTTTCTTTTTACAAACCTTTTTTTCGCTTTGTTATTTTTTTCTTCCCTGCCCAGACTTTATTTCGAGCAGGCATAGATTAAATATCCATACAGACTAATAATAAAAACAACTATTTTCTTTCTTTTTTAAACATCCCGTTATCTGTAAATGAAAACCAACCGACTTCGCGCATTTCTTTCTATACAACTCATAATTTATTACTTCCTGCTATCTTACTCAGTTGGTGTGGGGGAAGGAAATGCAGATTTTTGGCGGGAAAGTAAGAAAAGTGTCGTTTTAACTATTTTCCACTCAGTTTTTTCATTTTTTCTCTCCATAAGAACCATCCTCGTGTCTTAACGAAAATGTCAAAAAAATTAGCCGAATTGTTCGAGCCGTTCCCTAGTTTGCGCGTAGCAACGCATTTCGAGATCCATTTTTATTATTATAGATTACGGCAACTAAAATTTCTAAAAATTTCCCCTAGATTCAAATTTTCCGTAATTGTTTTCGTGTGGATTTGAACTTAACACAAAGGTACTTTATCTCATTGCCCAGCAAATCCCCAGAGAGTAGCTGTAGGATTTGGTAACGACACAGAGAAAAATATCATATCTGTAGCAAGTGAAGGTCGCGGTACGAACCTGCGACGTTTGGGCCAGTCGATCAAGCAAAAGGGACCCTTCAGCTCGAAGGATATTATCTGCCTTATAAGGCTGACGCTACAGTACTCCCCTACCAGTGAGTCGGACGATTTTGAAAGCGCCAATCGTATATTGAGCATGCGAGTTCGTTGGTGCGTCGAGTTAGCAACGGCTTTGACGCGTTGAGTTAGCGACGGCTTTTGGTGGCTGGTAGATGGCGCCACGACTTTGCTGAAAGCTGGGTTGTCAAGGTCACCAATGTAGCAAGTGAAGGTTACGGTACGAACTTGCGACGTTTGGGGCAGTAACCGAGTATCATATCGATCAAGCAAAAGGGACCCTTCATCTCGAAGGATATTATCTGCCTTATAAGGCTGACGCTACATATCTTTCTCTATGAATAATGGCGTATTTTACCAATAAAACAATTTGTGCATTCTTACGTTTACTTTTGGATTGCTCTTGCAACTTAAAGACGGTTTTTTTTGACAATGTATGATTAAGAATGTTATTGGATGGAATGAGAATGAGATTTCTTTCATAACTAGCATCTGTCGCTCCAATGGATTATGGATGTTAAGTAAAAAAGTAATAATTTTTCCAAGATATTAAAAGTTTTTTTTTTCAGGAACTTTTCTACTATTTTGGCTTCAATTCAGTAAATGAAAATTAAAATATTACTATGAAAGAAAAAATAAAATAAATTTCTTCTCGTTGCAAAGAGTATTGATTAAAAGTTTTTGACAATTCCCTTAAACATAATAAATTGAACTGGAATTACTTAAAAATTGAAACAGAAAATTTACCGTGTCTGCATGCTATTAGACGTTTTAATTTACCTGTTTATTTTTAATTTGTTTTTCTTACATTAATTTATTTTATTTTAAATAAACAAACAACAACAAAAAACATGATTCATTAAAAATCATTGTTTTTTTTTCATCGGGACAAAAAATGAAAATCAAACTATTTATAAATGCATCAGTTGATTAATCACTTTAGGTGAAGTATATTGAAATGAATAAAAATCTTCTTTCCATCTACTTAAGTTATCGCTTAATGAAAGCTCATCATTTTCATTTATTTAGATCAATCCGTTTTTCAGTTTATTTACTTGTATTGGGAAGAACAAACCGACAGATAGTTGATGAAAGTTAACAGATTTATCCCTAAATTTGATAAAAATCCAATGAAATATGCAAGAAAAAATCTAATGCAAATCAGATGCAAGCCTATCTACCTATCCAGATTTTATTTGTCTAGCTTTTACATTTTATAGTTATTAAACTTGTATTTTTAAAGCAGGATGGATAAGACTTCCTCTGAGTAGATTTCGATGGAAATTTGTTAGATATTTACAAATCCGTTGTAAAAACTAAATTAAAAATACATACGAAATTTCAACCTAAAGAATTTCCAATTAGCACAAATGCCAACAATATTTTTTTGGTATTTTCAAGACATTGGCGGGTAATCAGAATATCGAACAGCGTTGTGGAAATATACAATACTTAGTGCCAGCATGGTTGAATTATGTAGTTCCCAGAGAGACAGACATAATTCTAAAAAGATATTTTTCTTATCTGAAGTGGTCCGAAATGCAAAGATTTATTGAAATCTCGAGTTCGGATTTTTTGATGATTACATTTTTTTAGACATTCTTCTAGTAGCTCGCAAATATTGTACATTATTGATCCATATTCGCAATATTGTTTAATATTGTGGAATATTGCTTAATTTATTATCAATGAATATTCTTAATTCAATATTGTATCACACAATATTGCACAATATTATGCTACGGGATGTGTTACTTGGGTCCGTATATAAGAAAAGGGAGAGTGAAAAACACGAATCATCTTCTGAAATTTTAAAATGTTTCTACGATTTCGGTTCCCTCTACAAACTTAAATTGTGCTTGAGATTAATTTTTTTTTTGAAAAAAAAAGAGAGAGTAGACCATTGGAGAAGTTTCCTATCTTGACATTTCTTAAAGCTATTTTTATATTAGGTTATTTTGGAGGGTGAAAAAAATCGGGCATAATGCAGGGCCACTTCCCATTTGCCGGCTTAATCCAAAATTTGATATCAATAAGTAATTTTGGAGTAAAAATTATAGATTGAATTTATGTATTGAGCTTACTAAGATTTTTCCCCATATACCATTAGATAGACAGGCAGCCAATACATTGATCAATTAGGTCCTATCAACAAATTTATTAATAAAAACTATCTAATAGATTTCATGTGTTCTATCTCATTATGAACTTGAGTAACTGAATTCGGACTCGAAATTTCACACCGTTAGTTTGTTGGATGAAAGTTGGCTGCATTTTGCTCACGGAACTTGGATATGATGTATGAATGTAGTAGCTAGCAATGTTTTTGAATTATCCTTTTAACATATAGATGAACATACTTCCAAGAATGCTCCTTCCGGATTCACTAGCATGGCTATTAACCAAAATCTCGACACTCACGCTGTTTACGTTCTTTCAACCTTATATATTTTTTTAATCTGTTGAATTGGCCCTCAAAATGAAAATAATAATTTAAAAAACACGAACATTTGAAACAAGGGTTCAATACTTCAGAGAGTCGAATTTGCGTGTTGATAATTTAACTCAAAAAGTCTCTCCCCCCACGTGTGCATCGATATGGGAAAGAGAGCTTTCTGGTTTGGTGGCTGTCTCTCTTCGTCTTTGTTTGTACAGAAATGTCATGGAGATTGTTATCCGCTGTAGGTGCCTACATGATTTATTATGCCGTGGTTGGTAATAGTATTTAGGAATCAATTGAATGTACTCTCTTATGAAAAAAAAGTTGTGGTGAGCAGATCAATTAAAGTTTCCGTGCGCCAGTCAATATGTTCATTTATAATTTCTCATAAGAATTAAAGGATTAAAATTTGAAAAGAAATGCTGTATTTTAATGAAAATTCTATGGAATGATACCATATAAATTAACTTGAACCACTGCATAGTTTTAAATCTAATTTTTTTAAAGATATAGATATTTTTAATGATTAAAATTTAGCTGATTTAAACTCTAATTTGAGAATAAATATTGATAAAAAGGAAAAATAATTTCTTATAGGACGGTGAAATGTCCGCTTTACAACTTGAGGAGGGGTTTCAATAGCTTCTGAAGATATGAATCCCTGAGTACCCGAGGGCAGAAGTCTGATTTCTTGCTCATATGAAGATAACACGAGCTTAACACATTCGCTTCCACAGACCCTTATTACAGGAGGGCCCATTCACACTTAAAATGCAGAAGAAAAACCATGCCATGGTCGGGGCTCGAACTCGGAATGCACAGATCCCGAGGAAGACGCACTTTTCAGAAGATTTATCAAATATGTATTTATACTAGATAATCAATTTCATATTACAGGACCCATAATAATAACTTTCTTTTCAAATTACTTTCCTAACAGCAGCAGCAGTACTTTCTATTAAAAAAATTGTGAATTTTGTGGATGACTCAAAGAATTGGTAGAAGTATTTTGAAAATAGAGAAAAAAAGTAGTTTCACATATAATCACCAAAGAGCAAGAACTTTCTCTGAGCTCTCTTGTAAATTTTTTTTCGGCCTGATTGTCATAAAACGTGCTCGCTATTTTTGAATTGCGGAGAATGTATTACGGACTCTGATTCTCGTTTGAAAATTCGAAACTCCTCTGAACTTAAATTGCAACTTTTTCTTCCATCTCGACAGAAGAAAAAGGACAAGCATGCAAAATGCACAAATCTACACATCTGAAATATGCTAATTAATTTGGTTTAAGCCAAATATGCAGTTTTTTAATTAAAATCTGGAAGAACATTATTGGAGAGAAATCTGTTGTTCGTCTGTCCGTGTCCATGCAATCCAATAACTCAAAAAGGTTCATGTAACACAATTATTGCAGAGAGCCGAAATTAAATGCATAGAATTGCTATTAAAATTATAAATCTATTTCAAATTTTACTCATATTCATAACTTAAAATTGCATAGAGCAAGTAGACGAAAGTAAATGTATAAAATTGCTATTAAAATTTCAACCCATTTTAAATTTTGTTATCGTCTTGGCTCTAACATTACAGATTAATATGAAACTTTGTATTCTATTGATGACACTCAGGTTTTTTTCTTTGTTGTACTACATACCAAACCAGATATATTGTATTAGAAAACAAAGAATTCAAAGGGCGATCTCTTCTATTGATTAATTCCTCCTCTAGGTTTCTCACTTTTATGATAAATAGTTACGGTTATAGATAATAAAAGCATTTTAACATTTATTATTATTATTATTATTATTTAAAGAATGCTAATTTTTTTACGAGATATGATTCGATTTCGAAATTGCTTTGATTCATTTATTCTTAAAAGTAACACCATTTTTCCCACACTTGTCATTTCTTTTTAAAAATAATGTTCTAGCCAAACTAATGATTGCATTTGAATTTTGAATTCTTCATTTATTTTATTGCTTCAAGCGATCGGCGCGGCAAAGAAAGGGGTATAACTGCATAATTAATTATTCTCATTTATTTCCTCTTTAAGTTTCGAAGATAAGTTCATTGTTTCTTATCGAACGTGCAGACAAGTTAGTTGATATTTTTTTAGTAAAGTAATTAATTGGTGAAGAAAGTTACTATGTTCTTTTCACACTTATTGTTATGAATATTTAACATATCCAATTAAGGTAACAAGTAAATCCATCGGATGAAACGAAATCGCTTTTCATTGATCCGTAGCGCGATTTCTCCCTCGTTGCCATTAATGATGAAACAAAAGAAAGTAGGGAAACAAGTGTAGGTCAACAAGTCTGGGATATTTCTTTTAACAACTGAAATATGAACGAATTCTTTATTCAAGAATTTTGAGAGCTTTTAATTTTTCTCAAACTGTTCCTTTCTGTTAAAAAACCCTCATCGATTTAAAGATTTTTCTCTTGATTTTTAAATTTCTAAGACAGTTTTATGTTTTAGAATAAGTTTTATTATAAATTTTTTTGAACTAGTAGCTTTTGAAATAAATAAACTATCATTTTCATCTTAAAAATCTCCATAATCTTAGATTATGCTATATTTCATGTATCCTAGCTGATTTTACAAAGTAACTATTTTTTTTTTTAACAAAGAAAGGGAAAGTTTTACAAAATAAATAGGTTAAAAACAAAAATTTCTTATTTTTCAATATTAAGAACACTAAACGGAATTATCTGGATTGTCACTTTATCCTCGCTAAATGTTGAATTATTTATTTATTTTTTAAACAAAAATTAAGAAATCGTCGTCTATTGTATGCAGAAAACCTAAACTATTATATTTAAAGATAAAATCTTGAATAGCAAACAATCCTGTGAAGCAGACGATTTAAAACTATTACAATTTAATCTTTACACATTCCTTTCATAATATATGATAAAGAATTCTTATTTATAGATGAAAGTAACTTTATCTTATTGCTATTTGCTTCTGTTTCGCATTTCTTTATTGCTACTTTTTTGAATTAAGAGTTTGCTTTATAGAATAAGGATATTATTGCTTTAAATTTTGTTGAGAAATCTCTTGATAAATAACCTTGCACCTAAAATGTAAAACGGCCCATGCCTTTAATGGCCAACTTTATTAGAATTCAAATCAAGAATCATAGTAAAAAACAATAATTCAATTCAATTTTGATTTCATAAGGAGGACATAAATTGCAAATGTTTTTGAGAAAAAAATTGAACTTAAAGTTAATAAATTTCTCAGTTATAACAAAGAATTATGAATTAAAATAAGAAGTAGAAAATAATAAAAATAAAAGAAATCTACTTTTTGGAAAATTAATGAAACTGGTATTTAAAAAATCTTTTTACATCGATATATATATATATATATATATATATATATATATTGCATGTTTTCAGTTTTATTTTCTCAGAAAAAAAAAACAACAAGAAATGAAATATCTATTGATTTCAATCTACAAATCTGATACTTTCTAAATGACAATTCATTTGCATATTTTTATGGCATAAAATCTCATAACTCTCGAGTAAGGTTAGATCAAACTTTTTCCCCTGACTTCTTAATCACCTAATGCATGATGGAGTATTTCGTTCCTTTTAACTTTCACAACGTGACGACCAATGAAGCAATACCTTTTCATGGAGGTCATTTAGAGCTGATGTTTCAGAGCTACCTTCTAAATTGAATAACACATTCAGACAAAGCCCCGAGGGGTATGAACAATGAAGTCCTTTTTTTTGAGAGAGAGATAGAGTCGTAAATGTCATCGGTGTCTGAATTCAAGATTCATTAGTGAACTGGAGCACTAGATGGGTGGGATTTAAATTTGATAGGATCGGTTTGTTTTGTTAATTTTGCTTTCATTTATTCGAACTATATTGTGCTTTTAGCTGTATTACAAGGTTAAACATTGAGAAATAGAGGATACACTGAAAGCTTTTTTCTTTTGTTTTTTGTAGATGAAGTATAGAAAGGGTAAAAAAATATTGCCATTGTGATACACATGAACCTAAATATTTTAAACTTACTCGTATACAAATAACAGAAATATTTTTATACATTTTATTTTAACATGTTTAACGTTTATTAAAAAGACATTTTGTAAATGACTTTACGTTTCTTGAGCCGGCTTGCTGGCACAGGGGTAGCGCGTCTGCCTCGTGTTCAGGAGGTCCCGGGTTCGAGTCCTGGTTCGGGCATGGTTGTTATTCTGTGTGCTATCTGTGAGATGTGTGAATGTGCCCCCCTGTAAAAAGGGGTTGTGCAAGCGAATGTGGTGAGTGTGTAGCAAAAGTCGTACTCTTGGCCCTAGTTGGCGCTACTTGAAACAAGAGACGCTTCATTCGGCTTAAATCTGCTGCTGGGTTCAGCAGCGAGCTTGTCCATAGGCAAGTGCCATTAGAAACAACAACAACGTTTCTTGATCTGATAGAATTTTAAAACTTGTGTTCTGACTAACAGCCCTTTTTTAAAAAATTTCTCGAGACTGATTTATTAATTAACCAATAACTTTAATTAAATTTTAATTCCATAGAGGAATTAATAAATTTGATGCTTTTAGTGAATTAGGGAAAATTTATTTCAAAATCCTTTAATGTGGATACAAATCAATAAGCACTGAATGCAAACCTGCAATTAAAATTGATTTTTACTGCAGTTGTCTACAAAAATGATAAGTTGAAGTCAAAATGAGCTAGATACATGAAATCTGGTATGTATCTTTAAAAAGCTATATCTATCTATCTATCTATCTATCTATCTATCTATCTATCTATCTAT
>JAOUZG010008059.1:2085583-2098837 GCA_026289955.1 Argiope argentata | reverse complement strand
TATCTATCTATCTATCTATCTATCTATCTATCTATCTATCTATCTATCTATCTATCTATCTATCTATCTATCTATCTATCTATCTGTCTGTCTGTCTGTATGTATGTATGTATAAAGGTTGCATACATTATAAATATTAGTGTACATGAAAAAGATAATTAATTAAGAAAATTAAAATGTCATTGCTTTATTGCCGGACAATTTGGTGAAATCTTAGATGTGGAATTTAAAAAAGAACGACTTGTCTGAACTAACTAATGCTACCAGCGAACCAAGATAGTCGTTTGAAGCTACTAATAACAAAATAAAACAATAGAAAATATCGAAAGTAGAAAAAATGCAAAAAATGACAATAAAACATACAATGTTTCCCAATCACCGTACATGTACGAAATGAACCACATAGCATATAGTATCTTCAAAAGTGATCGAACTTTTTCGATTGCGCTTTTTTATAATAGTGAAATTGATATTTCAAATAGCAAATTTTTTCAAAAATACCATTTTTATGTTCTTAGCAAAATTACATTAAGTATTTTAGATGGTATACAAAACTTATTTTGAAGAAAATCAATAGTTAAAACTTCACCAAAAAAAAGCTGTATCGCTCAATTTTCGAAACTTTAATAAAAATGATTTACAAATCTATAAAAATAGAAAAAAAATTCTAATGCTATTTTAAAATCATAATTTCTAATATCATTAAAAATTTATGATCACTTTCATATATTTAATCTTTCGTTGATGATTTTTTTCCTTCTCAGGAAGTGTATATATCTATGTGCAGTAAGAGCTTCCTACATTTCTGAGGCAACACTTTATATTCTTCTTAACTTCTCTTTCCAATATCGTATTTTTAGATTCTAAAACTCAGTTTTCCTCTAATTTATTCAATTTGGCTTAAATCCTGTTAATGGGAGGTGCTTTTAGAAACCTCAGACAGTTAGAGCGATGACAGATTTGAAAGTTGTGAATTGCAAACCTAGCATTGTTATCCTATTAAATAAATGTTTCTCATACCGAATATTTGGGCTGATACTTTTAAATTCCCTTCCAAAATTTTTTAATGAAAGAGTGATTTATGATATCACCGAGCAAACTAAATTGTCTAGACGTTGTTGACACACGCCCATGCATAAGAGCGCCTCCATCAGTATGTTTCACTGCCCCAATTAGGTTCTTAGGATCAGCCTCCTTATCATTGTTCTCCGTCCTTTTGCACCCACATCGCCCACAAAAATGATGCTCTCATTGACAGACAGAACAATATTCCAATAAGATACGGGCTTATTTATCTAGATGTTTCAAAGGGAAGTCTGATATTGATTCTCATATATATATAATACTCTTATTAATCACCAGGATTTTATTCCGTGATAAATTTACTATTATCGACAACAAGGGCATTATTTCAAAAAAATTTAATTTCATCGACAATTAGTATATTATTTCAATACGATACTCTCAGACAAGAAATTATTTTAATAAGATACGCGCTTATTTATTCTGATTTCACAAAAAAAAAAGTAAAGAAAAAAGAGTTTGATATTTGCACTCTTATATATAATACTCTCGTCAAAAGTTAGGACTTTATTCCATGACAAATTTACTATTATAGGCAACCAGGGCATTAGTACATGATAAATTTACTATTATCGACAACCAGGACATTAGTCAATGATAAATTTGCTTTCATCATCAATCAAGACATTATTCCAACATCGTAATCTAATCGAAAAAAGAATATTATTCCAATTAGATATGGGTTTATTTAACTTGATATTGCTAAGAAAAGTCTAATATTTGTACTCTGACAATCAATACTATCATTGGTTACCAGGATTTTATTTTATGATAAATTTATTCTCATCAACAACTAGGGCATTATTCCATGATAGATTTATTTTCATTGATAATCAGGACATTATTCCAAGATAAATTTATTTTCATTAATAACCAGGGCATTACTCCATAATAAATTTAATTTCATTCATTACCAGAACATTATTCCATGATAAATTTGTTTTTATTGACAACCAGAACAATATTCCAATTAGATACAAGGCTATTTATCTGGATTTCACAAAGAAAGCACGAAGGACAATTATCACGCATATAAAAAAAGAAAAGATAATGGCGTTTATGACTTTATCTGAGATGCAAAAATTACATGTAAGACAAGAGGAATAACGCATTATAAAAGAATATGCAGCCACCGTCCTGACTTAGGGGTTGCACGTCTTCTCCTTGTGAGACTGCGCTCCCCCCTCCTGTAAAAAGGAGTTGTGCAAGCGAATGTGACGCATGAAGTAGTAAAGTCGTACTCTTCGCCTTAGCTGGCGCTATTAAAAACCACAAAACGCCCAATCGGCTGAAAATTGCTGACGGCCGTCAACGCTATTGTCCATGGCAATTGACATTAGTAACAGCAACAAAATTAGAAACCATAATAAAAGGATATAGGAGAAAAGTATGGATACTGCTATATTTGTCCCATGAAAGATATCGCCAAATGTCCACTAAGTGCAACAGGTTACGCTGTTATGCCAATTCATTCACTAGGCAAAATTTTCCTTGAGGTTTATTTTAATGCTTTATTAAATTTTTATATAAGGATTGCTACAATTCTCTGTGCAAGATCTATAACGATGGATTTAAATAATTATTACAAATTCAAAAATATCCAACCAAATATTATGATAATTCGCGGGATATATTTGCTCTCAACTTTAGATTCTGGTATTTTTTTTTCTTTACGATTTTTATTGCAGCAATATTATTTAAAATGATTAGTTTCGTAGTTACTCATTAACATCATTACAATTAATTCCTAAATTAATATTCATTATCGAACAGCGAGATTGACGGACGATCATAGTCAACACAACTATTAATCCTTTTAAATTCGTTATATTTTATTACTTTTCTCTTTTTCCAAATGACATTCTCCGCTTGTAACGTGTTTACAGACAGAACATTTCGAAATATTGAGCTCTATGGGTAATGCTATTTCTGAGATGTGGTTTATTCCAGTAACACACTTTGATAGCGTCGATCAAGGGCACGTGCAGATCCCTGTCCTGTTTTTGGTTTGTTTTTGTCTGGAATTTTCTCTCATTATTTAGAATTTTTTTGTTAATCGAAACTGCCAATCTATGTTTTCATCATTAATCTGCTCTTGTCATCTGTTTTATGTTTGATATGATTGATTATGATATGATTTTATGATTGATTATGATCGATATGATGTATTAATCAAAAACTAAATCCAAATGTTTTAATACGTGTCCTGCATTAGAAATATGGATTTTTACTTTTTCAAATACATAGAGAAAGTATATAGTAATCGTCAAAATTTTTCGTATTCGAGATTTCGGCAAATCTCCACAATTTAGACCTCCCCCCCCCGAGTCCAAAAAAAACTGCGTTTTTTGCAAATTTCCATCTTTTTGCCTCTTTGTGACAAAGATAACTAAAAAAAAACGTATTGAACTAGACAGAGGAAATTTAATATATGATTATTATACCGAATTTGTAAGTTTCTATCGAATTTTTAGTAAAATTTGCTCAGAAGTCTGTGTGACAGGCTCTTCGAATATAATACGATTATTACAAAACGAAGAGATCTTGACAGATGAAATTCGATATACAGAATTAACAGTTACAGGCTTTCCATCTATGGAATTTTAAGTCAGATGCAACAAACAACTGATTGTATGTCGGTCTCTACTTTTAAAAATAATTGTTTTTGTTACTTATGGCACTTGCCATGGACAAGCCCCCTGCTGATACAGCAGCAGATTTAAGCCGAAAGAAGCGTTTCTTGTCTTCGAAACAGCACCAACTAGGGCCAAAAGCACGACTTTAGCTACACACTCACCACATTTGCTTGCACAGCCCCTTTTTACAGGGGGGGGGGCACAGTCACACATCTCACAGATAGAACACAGAAGAACAACCATGCCCGAACCGGGACTCGAACCCGGAACTCCCAGAACTCGAGGAAGACGCGCTACCTCTGTGCCAGCAAGCCGGCTTAAAAGTATTTAAACAAGATAACTCAAAAACAGTATTATTTTAATACATCAAATTTAGTATAAATTTTTTTGACTACAAGGGTAGTTTTGGGCTAATTTTTGTTTTAATTAATTGAGAAAAACGCATCTAAAAGGCAAATTCGATTTTCGGACACTATTAATAGCCTTCCAGCGGTTAATCGCCAAAATACTTATCAAAGATGACATAGTAGATCCTATTAAAATGCTAAATTCCTGTTAAAGGTCAATATTTCGTTACTATTATAAGCCAATGCTGTGGAAAGCTTTCTTGGTGTAGCAGCCTAATTGAGAGAAAGTTTTGGATTAATCATTTCTGCTGGTTCCTTAAAGGGTCTAATAAACGATTCAAATTGCGAAAGGTCAACCAAATTTATTAATAAATGGATTTCACTAAAAAAAATAAAATTTGTGTAATCCATTAGTGTAATTATTATCAAAAATAATTTAAAAAAAACAATAACCTATTTCGTTTGACAGTAACCAATTTTCAAGTGTACTATAAAAGGACAATAAGTTAGATAGTTAAAATAAGAAATTGATAAGTTAGATAGATAAAATAGGAAATTAAATAGGATTTTGATATCTAACGATTTGGAAGAATCCTGGACATGAAGTTAAATATAAAAGATTAAAATAACAATAAATAAAATCAATAATACCAGTAAACATGTTGGCGGCCAAAGGTGACTAGTGTTAATAAAAATGCATCACATGTTTAGTGAAATACAAATGCTCCGTAGCTTAATATTTCAGTTACATAAGAAATAAAATCATAAGTCGTACACAGCTCGAAAGACATATTACATAACTTATGAAAAATCTAAAAAAAGAATTGAATTATTGGAATGTATCGAATTAATGATAATAAGAGCACGAAATTGTTTTGATACATATTTCAGAAGAAGGGATATTATAATGAAAAAACACATTTGAAAATTTAACATAGGCTCATAGGTGAATATTCCCTCCGTCTGCATATTGATACTGTATAAACATCCCTTTTTCGCAGCTGAACTTCCTAAAAAAACTGAGTTTATATCGATGAATAAATTATTTTTAAAACCTTTTTTTCATACCGATATCTCAGTTAACATTGAAACAATGTTTCAAATTTGAGATAAAGAAAGAAATAATACTTATTTAAATATTCTAGTAGTGCTTATGAGCAAACGATTTTGCATGCTTTAATGCTTTTGATTATAATTAAAAGTTTTATCTTTTTAAAAGGGATTTTTTATCGACTTTTTCTCGCTTTTTGGGCTAGATTTCTGATATTTTCAACTGTTGTGTTTATCCGCTAACAATACCAATAAAATTTAACACGATTTATGGTTTCGATTTTTTGAGAACAAATTAGTTATTCAAATGCTGCTCGTCCAAAAGCAGCTTTAAATAATTCTAATAGAAAAAAAAAACAACCTCAAATGTTTTAAATATATGATTAGTCAGATTATAAAATTAAAAGGACAGAAATTGAATACCTGAATAATTTTGTTTTCTCTTTAATGACGATGAAAATTTTCAAGGATCAATTAAATTCATAATATTGAATGATAAGATGCGTTAAAGTAAAAAAAGAAAAAGAAAAAAGAGAGTATATACACATGAAGATCTGCTGATCGCGCTCGCTCACCCTCACACACAAATAGATAAAAACGCCGTGATAAGAGAGGGAAAAAATATCTACACATTAATTAAAATTAAAATGCATTATGAGTGTGATAAAATGCCATTTTATTGACACTCTATCATCAGCTTCCCACGCTTTCATTTTTTCTTTGATATTTAGGTTTTCGGGAGAAAAAAAAAGTTGTTTCATTCAATAACTCGAACTTTTTTATATATAAAACTTAATTAATTATAATAATTTTTTATGATAACCGTTATTGTAATGAATAATGTATAATTATAATACATTTACGTAGATAGGTAACAGCTTTAAAAAAACATCTTAATAATAAGAGAACAATAACCGAGCAATGTGGCGAACATTAACAACAAGCCAAACGATATCACCGTGATTGCCAATTAGCGAAACGATAAATAAGCTCTCAAGATTTACATCTTGAGTCAATCATGCCCTTTCGCCACTACCGAGTGACCTTCACTTTCCCCCATCGAAAGAACTTCTTCGGAGCTCCCGTAACCTGGTTTCATCTGAAAAGGCATCTGTTGAGCAACAGGTAGGATGTTCCCACTCAGATGGGGGTCAAGCATGGTCAGGACAGTCGGAAGGCGTGGTGGCCGCTGCCCCACGGCCCTCGCTGACCGTGTATAAAGGAATCAATCCCACCTGTTACACTTTATTAATATTCAAGAAATCCAAGAGACATAGGACTATTGCTTTTGCCGCCAGAAACAAAAATGAAAGTTTTGGTGAGTAAAATTTCGCATTTTGTAGTTTTACATTTCTAAAATTACCCACATTCTATCCCAGAATCTATTTCAAATAGATTCTCTTTCTATAATCTATAATATGATCTTCTATTTTATTTCTTATTAATGTTTTCAAGTTTTAATGGGGTTTTTTCTTTCTAATTTTTACAAACAAATATGGAAATTCGTTTATTCTAGCTTTTTTTATTCAATTTTTCCTCCTTAGCCTTTTTTTATTTGCATAATGTAAAAATATCTTTATATCAAAAATATATTGCTTAGTTTGAAAGCAAAATACATTATTTTTTTATTTTTGAATTATTTTCAATACGCCTAAAACCTGTGAAAGTTTTGAGGCCTTTAATGAATTAATTAAGCGAAATTTTTAAGGTTTTTAAAACACTTTTACATATATTATGCTTTCAGTTAACTGTTAAACTTTTCATTTATGAAAAAAAGGAGTATATTACCATCACATTCTATATATATTTTTTCTATTTTAAAGATTTAGTATACATTTTTCTTTGTATTCAAAATATTGTAAATTGTTTACCATATTTTTTATTCATCGAAAACAATGCTTGATAATTTAAAAAAGTTTCAATAAAAATGTTCAGAACTTGTATAATTTTTTTGGTACTACATATTCAATGGAAAAAAAGGGGAAACATTCATTATGTCTAAATACCATACAAATGTTATATACGAAATGTAATATCTATTTTAAAGATTATTATAGCATTCGAATTGTATTATCATCAAAATTGTCTTGTATATTTATTAAAATACAAATATAAATGACATCTTGTGTCTCATATTTTTTTTATCTTTTAATAATTTTATATTAATCATTAAAGTTTTAAATGTTAAAAACAAGTTTATACTACTGTTTTTAAAATTATTTTATTATTTTAAAGCCCTTTTAAAAATTAAAATCTTTCATTTTGATCCCAAACAAATTAACTAACTTAACAGGAACCGTATACCAAAATCATCGTAATTTTGAATCAGCGCGTTTTTGTGCTTGAGAAAATATGTATCATTAGACTGACACTCCCTAGATGAATTTTGTTCCGAGTTTGATACGGCTCAGCGTTAAGGTTATTAAACCAACGCATCAATTTTTTCCAATTCCGATTATTTGTTCACACTTCCCCTCTTCCTCTCTCTATACATATATCTTGTTCAAATTTTCAATCATTGATAAAATGTTTTTTATTCATCCATTGAAGTTCAAGTACTTTTTTAAAAACTTGTAGTGGATGACGTTTGATATTATCACAATTTTTCCAAATATTAATTCATTAGTTAAATTTAATTAATTTTAATACTTTAAATAGAGTTTCAGCAGTTTGTAAAGAGAATTGAAATCAATAGGCAGTGTCTGTAAAATGCCAGAATTTCAGTATCTTTTCACGTGAAGGTGAAGAATACGAATTCAACTTTCGCGAAAATCAATCATTTTTTGATAAATTATTCATATTAATTGTAATAATTTAATAAAAAGTAACTAAAATAAAAAATTTCTTTGTTGACGTATACAGAAATTGACTTAATTTTTTTTATGTTACTTGTTATCTATTTCATTGCGTTTCGAAGTAATCGGGTTCATCTGTACTCGACAGCTAAACTTCATTTATCTGGAATTTTTTCAAAAAAAATATTTTTAAAAGCATTTACCAAATTTTATTAATTTACTTTTTGAATTCCTGTGTTCACAGATAGATTGAGCGACAGACTGACATAAATAAATAAAAAATGTGTTTTTCGAACTACGTCTGAAATGTGAATATATACCAAATCCTGAGTTCGAACTTCTGACGATTTGATTTCAGCTTTTATAATAAAATTTTAGTCGAGAAAATAAAAGTAATATTTTTTTTTCATATGACTAACAGAAAACTGTGTATTTTGTAATAAGAATTTATTCTGATTTGTAAAATAAAAAAACTGGTTAGCAAATGGTGTTATACTTAGCTGGTAGTTTTCTATCCTCGAATTTTCGGAGTATTTACTTAGTAAGTCTATTTTGTTTGACGTTAAGTTTTATAGTATAGTGATGATGAATTGTTGTGTACTCTGATCATTTAGAGCCCAAGTTTGTTGCAAATATTAAATTTCAGGGTCCACGAACATATTCTAAAAGTTATTTATTCAGATTGATGCAATGCAGAATTATGCCTTTTGTATACTAATTGTAGACGGTTAACACGTCTATCTATTTTTTTTTCTTGATTTTCTACTGATTCAAAATTCTGGTGATAAAATATTTAAATCTAAATGTAAAGTTTTTTTCTTCTTTTTTCGTTCGTTACGTGTTTGAACTTATTTCTCGATACTTTATTATTTGTCATATTCATAAATAATAAAATCGCAGGAGAGAAGTTTTTCACTGATGGATTATTTGGAAATTCGATTCCACAGCTATGACCAAAAGATCACATTCTCCAAATTTCTTCTTTTTGAAAAGTTACATTTTTAAAAAATAACTTCCCTATTACTCACAGATAAACTGATCTGTTTTGAAAGATGTACTTTTTGGATTCAAAATGATCAAAACTAGGGGGTAGGTTAGGATTCTTCAAATTTCGAGGAGGAATTTTTAAATCATTATAATACTTTTTCTTTGAGGCTCCACGATGCCCTGGTTGTAACGTCTAGGTTCGTGAGCCGTAGGTTTATTGGATCGAGACTTGATTCCACCGAAGAACCGTCGCGTAAGGGGGTCTGTTACACGTTACTTATGTTAGTACCAAACGTCTTCCCGCTGGTATGCTGTGGTGTGGAGATGGAGTGCCAGCTCAGATGTAGCCCTCGTCGTCCGGCCGTTATCTCAAATCACAAGTTTCGTCCCAAAATATCCCAAGTTTTGCTTTACAACGAGTCGCTAATAAAACTAAACTTTTCTTTGTTTATTTTTCGCATACAAAAAAAAAATAAATAACATCTTATAATTCATTTCTATGTTTTAAATTCTATTTTATTCTTCAATTCTATGTTTAATACGGACATGCCCATTTTATAATCAATAACATAAGACAATGTTTAGCAATAACTTATATGTTCAAAAACTCTTTAAGCTTAGAATCGGCTTCATTCGGCATGTTCCCCAATGATATTAAAAAAAAAGAAAAGAAATCTTGCTTAATTAAATCATTTTACTTTGCAAATCGGCTTCAGAGACAGTTTCCATAATTTTCCGTGTTCCTCTTTCAGATTCTTCTGTCTCTGGCCACTCTGGCCTGCGCCTCCATCTACGAGCACGCAGTGGTCGTCGATGATCACGACCTCCATCACTACGAAGAGATCCCCACCAAGAGCTACCACAGCCTGCCCGTGCAGAGCTTGTCCTACCACCCCGCCCTCCTGGGACACCACTATCCAGTCAAGAAGGTGGTCGTCCACTACCCCAGCGGAATCTACCACGGACCTCACGGAGTCGGAATCTACAACCCTCAATTGCACGATAAGCTCGAGCAAGATTATTACAGAGGTTGAGTGAGGTATGTTGGACAGTACACGTAAACCCGTTCCGTGTGTGTTCAAGAGTCAGAACATTAACCATCTCATACTTACGAACTCAGTTATCCCAAAGTACTGGAGCGTCGGGGTTTTTCTTTTATAAGAAAATAACCAATCAAAAATCGCAGTTATAAACAATAGAGGACTCAATTTAAAGCTCCCGGTTAAGGGCCCCAACTCTTAAGCAGGTGTATGCTTGGGGAAGCTCACAGAAAACATCCCTATGTCCCAAATCCACCTGGTCTCAAATGCACAAAACACATATTATGATTCAATCAATCACACTGAACGAAAAGGAGGGGCGGAGGATTTCACAATGATTTCAGGTGTATGGGGCGCCCACCATAGCTTCGTTGAATGGGTGTTTGAGGCTTTTCAGTGTCGATGGAGTTAAAATGTTGAAAAATAAAATCAAGTAGTGGACTCCGATATTGCGGATCAAATTGACTGACTTTACGGAATAATATAAGCATGAGTTTTATAATTATGAGTACAGAGAATTTTATATATTTGAGTATGCTGAGTATGTTAATTTGCTGAATGCATCGTAGTTTTAAATACTAAGGCAAAATTTTACAACTTTTTTTTATCAAAATATATCCTAGATTAAAAATCTATCTTATTTTCTTTAATTCTACACGATTAATTCAAGTTGTGTCGTATTCATGAGGTATCATGCGTGCTATATAACAAAGCGATGTTGAGTGTTCCGTCCTTTTTCTCTCTCCTTTTTATAGAAGACATAATACGTTCAAAAATCGACTTCGAATAATATAAGACTGCATTAATTAACGACCTTTTTAATTTTTTAAGCCTTTAAATATCACGCTGAAATAAAAAGAAATGATTTCATTGAAATTTAAAAATTCTCTAGTCCCCTTTTTGTTTTACATAAAAAATGATAGTTTTTTTTAATTTTCATTATTTTCTGTATTTTAGACTTTAATATATTTCATGATTTATCTTTGTAATTCGGATTTAATCCAATACATGGTGTTTATCTGATAGAATCAAAAATGAATTGCATTAATTATTTCTATTTTTTTAAAAAAATATTAAGTAATGCATTTTATCTACAATGATTGTGCAAAATTTTAGAATACCAGCACAAAAAAAAGCAAATTACAGTCTTTCATTTTTAAAATGTAAAACAGGTCGATAAAAAAACATTTAGAAAACGCCATTCACTAGTTAAAAAAATAATAATGAGTGTCACGAAACACAAAACAAGCAAGAAATATGATTAAAAAATTCTAACATTATAAATAAAACTTTGAAACTACTAATATAATATAAATCATAAACTTATATATTAAACAAATTGAAAACAGATCTCATATTGTAATGCCATCTATTAGTCCATTTACGACTATTATTATTAATTATTATTAATTTATTATTAATTTTTCTACTGGGAAAAGAAAATTTTAAGGAAAAATCAAGTAATATTTTAAAGAGCATGGAATATCTCTACAAAAATGGTTGTAGATATTTCTGGACATTCATTGAAAGTTAAAGTATATTTTAAATGTAGTTAAAGTTCAGTTTGCTAGGAGTATTTTTATTGAATTGGAATACTAAAACTCGAATTGGAATGTTTATTATCGCACTATATTATTATTAAGGAAGGTAATTTTCTTCGAAATGAAATTAAATTTTACTATTTAGAATGTGCAAAAAAGTAATGACAAAAAGTTTAAAATTATCTGATGTAATAATTTGGTTTGTGTGTTAGAGTTATCATTTCCATTTCCTTTTTTGAATCGTAAATATTTAATAACAGCAAAATTCTGTGTGTCACGAAAATTGTGAGTCTTTTTGTAAGGAAAAAGATAAAATAAAAGTTGAGTGACATAACTTTCGATAACTTTAAATTGGTGAGAAGTAGTTGTGAAGAAAAATTAAAAAAATAAAAACATTAAAAATTTTAATAAATTAAAAGGAAAACTATTTTTTAAATCAAAAATTATAAAGTCACAAAAACGAAAAACATTAAAAATGCAGAAATATATTAATATGGTAAAAAATGTAACATAAAAAAATCCAAAACCTTCTTTACATAAAATTTAGAATGCATTATAAATGCGATTAAAAATCCAATTCACTACTGACATTTCAAACTCGGCCTTCAAAATTTTCCAGTTTTAGTTTTCAGTTTCTGATTTTTGATAAAAAGTTAACATTATTCAATATTATAATGAATCGGTCAATTTTTTTCACTTAATAATTCCAATAATTAATTTTGGGGAAAACAGCAAATGAATTCTTCGTCTTCTGTCTCTCTAAATGTTAAATAAATTTTTCTAGATAATAATTATAATTTCTTATCTTAGTAACACAACTTATTTGAAGGGTTTTTGTTGTGCCAGACCAATAGGTTAGAAAAACAATTTGTTCTTGATTAAAACTATTTTTTTTCATCTTCTTTAGTTTATAAGAATTTAAAGTTTTTATATGCAAGCATTTATTAATTTTTTAATAATATTTATTGGTTTCTGATAATCTTTATAAAATTCCGTTATTTTTACATAAATTTAAACAAAACAAAGCAAAAAAAACTTTAAAAATTATAAAACAAATATAGTGTAACAGATAATGCTTTTTGGGGAAGTGTTTTTAAAAAAAATGTCATCATTAAATTTATCATATTCTTCTTACTTTCCAGGTAGGATACCAATTATAAAAGAAAAGTTTCAAGAAATGAAGAAAAATGTGGAAAGAAGATGTAACATTCGAAACTGTATATAATGCCATGAAATTTCGCTCAATCTGTACGATTTTTATATTTTATTTATTATTTTAGTTTATTAAATTGTAAAAATAATTAATGTGGTTATGCATTAATTTATTGTCAAAGCTTTGTAATATAATTTTTAGGATCATTTTCACTTTCATAAATCCCAGAATATTTAAAATTTTATTAATAAAGTAATTTTAAATAGATACATCTCATTTGTGTTATGTTCATTTTTGGTTCAAGCGTATAACCTAACTGAAACATGCAGCAAGTAAAATGATGAAAACAGGTTCTTTGCTCCAAAACTGTTCATTTATACCAGTAAGCATGTCTGCGTGAAAAAAAATTAAGTTGAATTTATGATTCAGTTATTAAATGTGAGTACCAATTTTTTCCAATTCTTACTATTAGTTCACACCCTCCCTCCAAGGGAAGACTAATTTGGTAGTTGAAACTGAATATACTAAATACGTGTAGTGAAAAATTTAAAAAATTTATTGTGAACTCAGAAGACGTATATATATATATATATATATATATATATATATATATATATATATA
>JAOUZG010008059.1:2057568-2070938 GCA_026289955.1 Argiope argentata | reverse complement strand
TAAAGTTGGGCACCTCACATGAAAGACTTTTATATCACAGTTATAATAATGTCAATTGGTATCACAGATAGGTTATATCACAGATAAAGGTGGGCACCTCATATGAAAGACTTGTATATCACAGTTACAATTATGTCAATTTATATCACAGATAAATTTAGGCATTTCATATAAGAGCTTGCATATCACAGTTACAATCATGTGCAATTTGTATCACAGATAAAGTTGAGCACTTCATATCAAATTAGTATATCACAGTTCATCATATCCAATTTGTATCACAAGTTATATCACAGATAAAGTTGGGCGCTTCATATCAGAGACTTGAATACCAGTTAAAATCATGTCAATCACATATAAAATTATAATATAAAGTTTATCATTCTGTAATTATGGGTTAATAATAATGGAATAAAATATAAAGAATGAAATGTGAAGAACGATAAAATATAAAGAACATTAAAAGATAAAGAATAAAATATAAACTATGAAAAAAATATAAATTATAGTATAATAATAAATATCTAAAATCAGAACAGTTTCAAACATATATAAATTTTCACATACAAAATATATCACTTTGAAGATAAATAATTCACAATAAATATAAATGTGCACAGAAAATAATTAAACATTACAGCATGATAACATAACAATATCTAAGTATAAAACAACAAAATAAATTCAAAATTTGAAGGTCATGATCATTATTTTTTTAACTTTTATGATTTGTATCGTTTTTTCATATGAGATTATTTTGACAAATTTTTGGGATATTGTTTAATTTTCTCCCTTTATATATATTTCAAAACTCATAATCATTAATTAAAAGCACAATAAAATATAAAGAAAAAGAAAACATAAGTAACAATAAAATATAAAGAATAACGATATATAAAGAATAAAATACAATGAATGGAATAAAATACAATAATAGATAGCAAAATTAAGTCAAATTTAAAAAATATATAAAATTATCGTTAACATTATATATCACTGTAGAAAAAAATAATTCAAAATAAATACAAATATTCATAGAAAATAATCAGAAATTACAGCAATAAAATATAGTAATATCTAAGTAGAAAATAATAATAAATTTAGCATATGCAAGTTATAATAAATACACATATTTTTTTTAAAATTTTACAAATTTTGGCAGGTTTTTGTGTGAGGTTATTTTGATGCATTTTTTGGTATTTTTTAATTTTCTCCCTTCTTATACATTTTGAAACACATAAGCATGAAATAAAATATAAAGAATATAACAATAAATAGCACAATTAAATCAAATTTTAAACGTATATCCAAAAGTATCCCATAAAAAATATATCATTATAGTGATTTAAAAATCAGAATAAATAAATAATAAATAAATAACAATATAATGACAATAAAATATAAAAAAAATCATTTAACGCATGAAAATCTTTATAAATATATATTTCGTTATAACTTTTGCGTATTTTGTAGTTATTCTGAAGGAGATTATTTTGTTAATTTTTTTTAATCTTCTCCCTTTTAATATTTTTTGAAAACACATAAGCATTAAATAAAACAGAAAGAAAAAGTATAACAATAAATAAATTAAAAACTCTATGTTAATTTGAAATCCATGAAACTCTATGTGAACTTGTAGAAATCCAGAAAGGGAAACTATTTGAACTTATGGCAGCATTCGTTGATTCATTTCTACTTTGCACCTCTATCCGGATCTGAAGGAAAAATAAATAAATCATTTAATTCAAATCGCATAAGATATTAAACTGTACATTTCTAGATTATTTTAACAAACTGAATTTTCTAAGCGCCCTAAGAAAGTTTCAAATTATTTTTTACATTTATAAATGAATAAATGATCACTTGATGAAAAAGATTTTGACAATCATTTTAATAATTTTATTTGAATAATGAAAACTTAGGTCTCTCTGTATCATAAGTGAAGTTCGATCTTATTTAAAGATATCGGTTTATCTTAGTAGCATATCACTGGAAACCCCATTTGAGAGAAATAGACTATTTCAAATCAACTACTCTATTTAGAAATATGCTAGATGGAAATGTTGATATCAAACCTGTCCCTCACACTGCAAACTGTCATGCCACTCTTCGACTGAATTTTTAACCGCTGCGAAGGAATTATACAGACACACGCACATAAAGTTATTTGGTGGAAGCTAAACATAAAGCCTGAAGGTAGAACTCGTTAATGTTATTAAAAATTTATTCTGAGAAATATATCGCTAAATATATTCCTTTAGTTATGATTTAAAATAAGTTATAGGCTGACTTTAAGTTTAAAATTTTTATAAATTTTCTAAAACGAGTACGTACGTTCCGACTATTAATAAATTAACTTAGTTTTATGAATTAAAACTATATCTAAAAGAAATAAATCCAACATAAAGTTTTCAAATTTACTGCAATGAAATATTCCGATTTGAAGATTTAAAAAGTTATTTTGGAATTGATCTCAAAATTTTGAACATGGTTAGAAAACGAGAAAAGGACCTGAGTTGAACGTCTTCTCTCAAAAAATATGTACAATACCAGAGGGAATTCACAAATTTCATTTCGGTACCAAAGAATGTAGAGGAATAAAAAAAATCAGCAAATAACTGTACTCATGAAATCTTCTGTAGTTTGAGTCTCAAAGTCGGTACTCAATCAAGAGGTAATGTCGACTTTTTATTCATTGAGATTATTGGTATTTTTCCGCTAGCCGGGCTCAGGCGAAAGACCGCTTAAGAAATCGAACGGAATTCTACATTATTTGGCAATTTTTCGCTTGCGCCCGGCTAAAGGAAAGTATCAAATAATTTTAAATGATGCGCAATTTTTGCTGTCGAACTACATAGTCTGTGAGATAGTTGACCGAAAACTTTACTATTTATTTTAAATATTTATACTAGAAATTTATAGCAGTTTTTCCGATATGCTTTTTTCTTTTTTGATTAAACAATCTCAATCTACTAAAGATACCGTATTTTTTGTTTACTACTATTTGAACTTTGCAATTTCAGATTAGAAATAGATTAAGAACTGGTTTAAAGAGCAGATGCAATGCGACACAAAAACTAAAAATAATAATTTTATTTTATAATTCTAGAAATATAGTTCCGCCCAAGAACTATGATTTCTGTCATCACTTGCATGACGGTGTCTCGGTGGATAATATTCAGATCCTTATGATTTGAAAATAATGCCCAAGCCACTACCGACTCTCGCAAAGATCTGTCACAATTAGCAAGTTGATGTGGGGAAGGGGGCAGCCAACTTACAGATAAAGTGATTCACTTTCAAAAACGTACTTTTAGGACTCAGAGAGATCGAAAAGAGGCGGTAAGGTAGGATACTTCCAAATTCTATAGATGGATTTTAAAATCCATATAACACTTTTTCTTTGGGTGTCCGCGGTGCCTTGGTAATAAGGTCTCGGCTCATGAACCTTAGAGTTTTTGGATCGAGTCTAGATTCAACCGAAGAACCGTCGTGTAAGGGGGGGGGGCATTGCAGGTTAAATCTACCATTACTAAACGTTCTCCTGCTGGTGTGGAGTGGAGAGTGAAGTGCCAGCTCGGATGTCGTCCTCGACGTCTGGCCATAGTTCAACATTAAGAGGTCCGTCCCCAAATAACCCTAGTTGGGCTTTAAAATGGGATATTAACACAACTAAGTTAAACTGTCACATTGACCTTATCGGTGCAGAGTTGACGGCAGGTATTTGCCGACGGGGAGGCAAGACAAATCCGACAGGGGAGCAAGCACAATGATTTGGCTTAAAAAATAACTCAAAATAGTTAATTTTACATTTAATTAAAAAAAATCAAGTATTATTTTGCTTCTTTTTTTTATTTAGATACTGGCCCTTTCTTTCGTTGTTAAACATTTGCAGAAGTATTTGTTAAAAAAAAAGTTCTTATTTGCTTCTTTTACTGACCGACAAAAGATCGCTAATATTTCAGTCTGTTTTTTTATGAAACTCTTGAGATTTATGGCACTGAGATCTAATTTTAGAAAAAAATGTGGCTTGATTTTATTCTAGGAACTATATTGATAGGAACACTGATTGCGCTAGAATAGGGTGTCGTTCTAAATGAAGATATGAATGCTCTTATCGTGGAAGCTATATAAAATGAATGTTGAAAAAAAATTATCAAACAAATCTAAAATAACAAAAAAATATTCAATGTTTTCACACAAAAAACGATTTTTCATCGTAGTTCCCTTCATGAAATATTTGTTAAATCAGAGTTGCGGCAACAAGTAGGAATTTGGATGTGTTTCGAATCCGAGGAGAATAAGTGTTTAATAGAAATACAAAAAATTACGATTTATGCAACAAAAATTTACTATAGTTCTGACTAAATAAATAAAGAATTTAAAAGATACAATGATGTTGTTTCTTAAGAATGCTGGAGAAAATATTTTGTAAATATATGTCCAAATTCACTATTTTATGTAATACTAGCCGCCTTTGGCGACCAGTTGGTTCGCCAATATTAATGCCGACTAAAGGGTTAAATCAATTATTTTTATCTAACTTGGTCTCATAATAATTTTTTCAGAAAAATATTTTTAAGCTTCAAATTTTGATAATCACGTAATTCCCTTATACTATTATGTAGATCTTAAGCAGTCCTATCTTTGAACTCCACATCTCTCTCTCATTTTCTATCAGTGCACGTAAAATTCAGTTTTAAATTAAAATGGAAATGATGAAACTTCAATTAATATAAAGACTTCTTTACTCAATCTAAGCATGTCTTTAAATAAAACTAAGAACTGAAAGCAGAATAGTCAAACATTGAAGTATTATGTTCAATACAGAAATTGAAACATTATAAATTTTTTTTATAATTTATAAGATCTCAAGGAATTATTCAGCAAAAATTTCACAGGTTAATTGAAACCTCCAGTTTTTTAGTTTATTTTTAGATGTATATAATTGCTCTCAATTATAACATTCTTTTAGGTTTATAAACAAATATAAAAAATTATGGTTTGAATTCTTTTGGTCTTATAGATTTATATTTGTAAAATACTCTTAATATTTCAACTTCTAAATAAATAAACATTTCTATCTTCTTCAAATCTGGCTGATTTATTCAGTTCTGAATATTGCAAGTTTAGAACAATCATCATTTTCATAATCTAGATCAATTATTCTAGAGTAACCTTGATTGGCTTCTTTGATATCTTGATTAAGTGATCTAAAATCGCCAGTTTTTATCGAATAGTTATGTTGAAATTTTCATAGATCGATCAGCTTTGATGATTGATTTAGTTGATTGGAATGCCACTTTTTTATTTAAGGACTTATTGTCACAAGAATGTTTTGTTAAATATGATTCACAGAGCAGATGATGTACGTAAAAATTTAATTCATCAGCATTTTTTCCCTAAATCTAGAATTATATATTTCACTTGGACCAATTGCTAAGAGATTTATGTCTCTCCCCAAAAAGTTAAGAAATTAGATGTTGAGCTCCGATTACAGAAGATGGCTTGTAGATGTCAAGCCATATTTGCCTTAAATAAAATTGTTTAATTGGATTAGTAATATATGTATAGTAAAATATCATAGAAAACGTTTCCATCCATTTATTTTCCAAAAATATCATGTTTCATATTTGTTTCATTTTATACAGACATGTGCCGAAAATGACATTTTTATATGTTTAATTTGGAATGATAGTTGATTTATTTTTTCTCGTGAGAGAACATGATATTGTTTTGGTTAGAAAGTTTTGATGTCTCCGAAATATGCGGGTAAAAATAGTTTTATATGCTTTTACAAATTTTGCATTGTTAATTATTACGTATGCTTGTTGGAAAGAAGTTGCGTTTTCAAATAGCTGACCTTCTTTTACCAGTATAGCTTTAATTGACATATGCTTCGTTGAAAGCAGATGCGTTTATATTTCGCATGATTCCTTAAAATGCGGACATAAATTACAATCACGAATCCAAATTCTTTGATTTTCACAATATATTTTCTTCACATAAGTAAAAGTAACAATTCAAAACATGTCTTGTTGTTTTAAAAATTAAAAAAAAAAGAATGCAAAAATATTTTACTACTACTGATTATCAATTGCTTTTTGTTCGTCCTTTCTTTGAAATGACGTCATTTTCAAGTTCGTTTAAGATTTCTCGTTTTTAAATAATTAACCTCGCTCTCAGAAGATTATCGTTTGGTGCTTTTCTAAAAATTATTTTTCAGTTTTAACTGTCACCCTTTTGTAACATATTTTTACTTTGTATTTTTATTTAGTTTAATTCTGTAATTGAATTAATAATTTTGATATTGCAAACGATCAAGAAAATTTTCTCTTGGATTTATTGTTAAAAAAAATATCATATTTCCTATTTATTTCATTTCATATAATCACGTGATAAAAATTATATTTATTTTTGGTAGAAATTAACTTTTTTTAATTAGAACTTCTGAAAAGGGGATGGCAACATTTTATTAAAAGCTGATTATTTTAAGATCCTCGAGAAGATAAAATTTTATTTTTATTTTATGCGAAATATATTGTTGGAAAAAAACGATTAAATTAACTGTTTAAAAATTCATTAAAAATAGAGTTTTAATTTATAGATCAAAACGTTAGCATAATTGAAAAGCTATTTTTTTTTAGCCTTAACTTGATGCAAAAATCAATTTTGTGCTGTAATATTTTCGGAAGTTATAGCGAAAAAAAGTCAGAATTTGGCTTATTTTTAATTAATTAAAATTTCAAAAAAATGGCTCCAAAGTGCACATTCCCGGGCCCCAAAGTATACATGTACCAAATTTGGTAGCTGTAGGTCGAATGGTCTGGCCTGTACACCGCCAACAGACACACACACACATACACACACACATTGTGCTTTATTATAAGTAAAGATATGAAAGATGGGCTGCTTAAATATTAGATATCAAATGTATATATTTCCACTATATATTTAGGCTTGAAATGCCAATGCATTTTATTAAGAAATTATTTGATCTTGGATATGAATTCTCCATTTTTAGGCAGGCGTTCTTACGGTTAAGTATTTTTTTAAATTTGAACTTAGTGCGAGCTAATATTCCCCCCCCAAAAAAAAGGAAGTTTTATTCCCTCAGTTGCATGCATTCGATTTTCTTACCCTCTTCGTATACAATGAGGAATCTGATTTGCGATTTAATTATTAATTTTTTAACTTTAAACCAGCAATTAAGGGAAAATATTTTTTTTTAAATTAAATGTACAAATCACTTGAAAACGCAGCCTTATCTCAAATGCTTTTATATTATTCTAGGGATTGAAATAACAGTAATTATCCCAATTAAGATTTTCCATCCAATTAGGAATTGAAGTAAATTCGTACGTCCAGGGATTAATGTGTTATATATGAATATTCTATGAATAACTATTTTAATCATCTTTTATCGACATTTTTATACAAAATCTATTAAAAATTTAGAAGCATCCGTAAATATATAGTTTTCCCCGTAAATAGTAATTGAAAGACGAAGAAAAAAACCGATACGTTCCCCGATTACATGGTCATGATATTGAATGCAGAGTTTGAATAATTTAGGTCATAATTTATTTGACAAGTTTTGTATATATTTGGCCTAACTCTTTTAATGTAACTAAAAGCTACCATACCGCAAATATTCTTTTTTTTCTGTCAGTTGTAGTCGGTAATATTTTTTGGGATTGTGTCACTTACACTCAGTCTCATTTGCGATAACTCATTAGAGGGTGTCATTTGCGCTCACATGGTAGGTTTACTGGGATTTAATCACCTTTGGCAGGAAAACTTGGCGTGCATCTAGAGGGGCTAAAGAGAATGCACGTTTCTCGCATTGATAAGATTAAGTGACATAATTAAGGGTCCTTATCTTCGAAATATTCGCCCTTTTTTTCTCACGTGAATACTGATAAATTTTCTTTTAAAACGTTAAAAACATTTTTGATGGTTTATTTCAGATTAGGGGTTAGATTAAATTTAGAGGGAAAAGGGAGAGCGAAAAAATATATAAATCTAGATGACAGAAAAAACCGAACAGTAGGAAAATATTCTTTTGTCAAGGACTTAAAGAGCTGCCTTGTAACTCTTGCTAATATAACAAAAGTGTTGTAAAATTATTTTAAAGCAATGAATAATAGAATTTTATTTGAAAAAATAAATAACTTTTAAATAATAATAATAATAATTGATAAATAATTTGTAGCAATAAAATAGAATTGAAAAAAACTAAGCAAGTGTAATCTTGAAGAAGTAAAATGCTTTTAGGTAATATGAATAATTTATCATGCTTTGGTTATTCATTCTTAATTTTTTTCCTTTTTTTTGCATATATTTATCATTTGACTTACCATCATTAATAAAATTGCATTTAAGTTGCAATATATATATATATATATATATATATATATATATATATATATATAAACTATGACAAGTACTTCTAAATTTAAAACTTAGCATATCTGCAAATTTTCTGGATAGAAGTGAGAAATTTTTGTACGCATAAATGAAAATAAAAAAAAATTATACTAATTCACACTTGAAATCATGATGAGCATATAAAAATTTATTTTTTTGCAATTTTTGTTCAATTGCCAACCTTATTTAATGAAATTTTGTAATTGGAAATATGTCTGGATGCAGCATTTAATAAAGAAAAAAAAAACTTATTCCTAAATGCAACGATAAATACTTTTTAGAAAAAAAGGTGACCAGAAAACTTACTGATAAAGCTATGAAATTAGTCTTATCTTACGCCTTAATATTCAAACATTTACTATTGTAATTTCAATTTCGGTTACAATAAAGGTTCAATTTACATGAATCTATACTTTTGGCAAGGAATCAATGGGAGAAAAAAAATAATGAATAAAAAAATAAAGTCACATATTTAATTTCTGGCTTTCTTTCATGCTTAGATCTAGGATAAATTGAAAATTGATATTAAATCACTGGTAGCACTTTAAAGAAAATTTCAAAGAAATTTACTACTTTATTACCTGCGAATAAAACTTTAGCACATGATGCTGTATCTGAGAACTAAGCGTTTTAATGTAGTACGTTTAGATGCTATATTTAGATATCGTTTGTGGTACATTAGATTATGCATATTTAAATCTGACAGTAAATGAGCCAGGAAATGAAACAATGTATTTCAGATTTGAAGGAATTTCAGTAATTATCAACATTTTTGATTTAAAAGTGTTTTTTTTTCATGGGAATTAACCAGCAGCTGTTTTTTTTTTTGAAATTTTAAATATGATCCTTATAATTTATTTTAGCATAAGCGTTTATTATTTTGCAAAAAAAAAGTTATTTGAATAGCTTTACAACAAAAAAATACATTAGCTCATTTCAAGCACCCGTTTGTAGAATATATATACATATTCAAAGAAACAAACAATATTGATATTCATTTAAATTTGAATTTAAAAAAAACTTTTATGTATTTTTTTTCCTTTTGTGAAATAAAATTAAACTTTAAGACATATAAAGATAAAATCCTCCTAAAACTAAAAATTATAATTCCCTTTAATAGATTAAATTTGTATTATGTGCATAAAAATTATAATTTTTATAAATTTCAGTGTAGGAAAATTAGGAACATATTCCTTCATAATAAATTTTTAAAGCAAATTTTGCTGATTCTACTTATTACTTTTATCAATCGTTTGAAAGGCGGTAAGGGGTCATTAGCATTTTTCTCACGGCTGCCTTTTATCGTTATCAGAGATATGGAGTATCATTCTCACTTTGACAGCGATTGATTACCATAGGCGCACATTGTAAAATCGCCAACTTTTGCATACAAAGATAAAAATTACAATTTGATACCCTTTTTAAGGCTTGAGCGCAAATGACACCCTCTAATGAGTTAGTGCTAATGAGATTGAGAGCAAGTGACACAGAACCATATTTTTTAGTGCAATATAATAATTGTAACCTGATAAGTTAGATTGCAAAAGAAAGCAGACATTTTACTGTTAAATAAATTTAATTTACAATTGTGCATTAAACTTACTCCAGTGATTTATAGTGAAGCGACGTAATTTCCCATCATCTCTTTAGCATGCTTAGCAAAAGGGTGTAAAAGAGAGAGAGAGAGAGAATTATTTGATTAAATTTAGTTTAACCCTTAACTAGATTATAGACAATTTTCATTGTGAAATGAATAAAATAAATTTACCTATGGAAGTACCGTGGCAGTAACAATTAGATGAAGAAGACGACGACCAACTTTAGAAATTATGAAACACATCTTGTGAAAAACACTTAACTTATTTTTTTAAAATGCATCTGGATCGTCCTATTCATGAATAAATATAAAAACTTCAAATTCTCTAATTTTACTGGTAATTGAAGTGCCCGATAAAAATAATTTTTTTCCTCAATCTATGGTAAAATTTTCACCCGAGGACATAGATAAGTCGGAACAAAAAACGTGACTGCCAAATATTCTGCTAAATATAATATAAGTCACATGCTGTATGAACATTATAAGAAGTTAATCAGATGTCGTATGAGAAAGTGGATTTAAATTCGTCGACATCCATCGCAAGGAATTCTTTGTCCACAGATCAAAATTTTTTTGACAAAATGCGGCATGTCATACGTTTTATTCACATGTCGCCTTCTTAGTTATATTGCCAAAAGTATTAAAAATTAAAAATTTGATGAGAGAAATTTGATCGAAATTGAATTGAATAAAATTTAAATCAAATGTCTGAAAATAAGTGGATATACTCTATGACATTCTGTTCAAAGTAGGCCGTCCAAAAATTGTTGGCAGAATGAGATGTCTCATTCACTTGTCGGATATGTTACCAAAATAAGTGCAAATCAAGTGCAAAATTTCAATGAATGACATTCTAATCAAATGTCTGAAAATCACAAGATTTCTTCGACAATCGTTACATTGAGTTCATAGTCGATCGATCAAAATTAGTCAGCAAAATTAGCTCATCAACTTATCGATACCTTATTCATTTGTCACCTTATCGGTTATATCGTCAAAAGTGGTAGAAATTTTAGGCCGAATGAAAGAAATTTCAATCAGATGTCTGAAAATCTGCTTAACATTATGTCTTCGACATCCATTACTTTCAGATTTTAATTGGTCTATCAAAAATTGTTTGCAAAATGCGATATATTATTGACCTATAATCCTATAGATTATTTTGCAAAATGTAGTCAAAACAAATTAAAATTTACTTGGATATTTTGATTGTTTACAATATATTATTTTCAAGAAGGTTTTTAAATAATCATTTTATAATAATTATTTATAATATCGTTGGCTCTCTATAAACATCCTGAAATAGTGAACATTTTTTGCCTACGAAACTCCCTCCCCTTACCCCGGGGAAGGGGGGCAAGAGGCTGCCTACAGGGGGGTAATTGCCCCCTTTGCTCCCTGCTAATTCCGCCTCTGAATCCGTGACAACAAACCGGACTGACCACATATTTCGTCCACTCCCTCCTCAGGGAAAGTGGTAACCACGATAATCACCATATTGAGATAAAAATTTTTGAATATTCTATTTTGTTCGTCCCCAAATAATTGCATTTATGAGTCAAAAATTCCTATCACTTAATCATTGAATATAAAAAAAAACTTACCTTTTTTTTTGGTACGTTGCAATTCATGCAGAGTAATCGTTAAGTTGTTGAAAGTCACTTTTTTGCCAGCTCTTGGCCTGGAAGGCGGGAGCAGAATGGAAGGCGGGAGCAGAATTCAAGTTTGGACTTGCTGCTGAGACAAAGCAGGTGTACTTGGAAATCTCAGTTTCATTCCCTGAAATAAAGAAAAAATGCAAAATTAGAAAAATGGGAAATATGTTTGCAAATAAAAGAAAAATATTATATAAGTTGTGAAAATAATTCTAATATCTAATTGAAGAGTGGTAGAATCCTTTTTTACTGACGATGAAATGAAATCCACAAATAAATAAAACTATTATTCTGTAACTAGCTAAAGCACACTTCAACTTTCCATTATGCTTGTTATAAAGCACGTTTACAGTTTTATTTCTCTGTGTAGACGAGAAAAAAATCATGTCTTTTTCTCTTCGGTATACCAATAAAATTTAAAATTTTATTCAGATCCTTGTTCATTCTTAAAATCATAGAAACATTTCCGTTGCTAACTTTCATTTTTTTAGTTATAGCATTATCTATAAGTTTACAAGGGGTGCCGCGGCGGTAAGATCAAAACTTCTGAACCGATGGCTAATATTAAAGTAAAAGTTATTGTTCTGTATACGAGAAAGTCAAAAAGCCCTTTGCTTTTAAACTAAGAAAAAAATGAGCAAGACTAAAATGTACAGAAAATTCTGCACATAATTAAGAAAAGCAAACTTTTAAATATTATTTTTTAAAAAAGTTAATGTGTTTTTTTTTAGAGTAAAGAACGTTTGGTGTAACTCATTCTGCATTCATTTATTAACGAACAATCTATAAATTGTGCCCCAAATACGGAGCTTTTAATCTGACAAAACATTTAAAATTATGACTGAGATATTTGAAGGGATTCTGAAGGTTGCTAATATTTAATAAATTATTATTAAAATTTCAATACCCTATTACGAAATTGAAAGTATTAAGTTACTTCTAAACAGTGGATTAAATTTCTCAATGAATCATTGCTTACCTTTAGGGATGACCATGTAATCGACTGTATCAATCTGAAAAAAAAAATAAGGAAACAAATATAAATATAAACTGAGATTAAAATTATAATACTGCTACAAATAACAATAGTGGTAATAATTCTCACACAAGAGAAAGAAGCGGACTTTATGAAAACTCGTATTAAACATTCGCAACTCAATCTACAAAAATTCACAGCGAATTACCTCTTCTTAATCCGCTAATTTCAAGTAACAGCGAATTCGCACGGCAGCCGAAGGAAAGACGGTCTCCCAGCCCAACAAAAGCAGCTCACTTGCAGAGTTCCAAAGACACCCCTCCGAAAAGCTGTGCCTCTTAAATAGCGTCCCACTAAGGTGGGCGGGGCAAACTCAGACCGGTGGAAGTTTCGTCAAGCCTAGAACTTTCTGGAATATTCTTTAAGAGTGCCATATACAGAAAAAAAAATCTCGATGTCGACGAAAGCGCCTCCTATCGGTGGGGGTGATAGGGCGGTGACTAAGCTAACGAAAGAAGAAGCTTAAAAGGTTTGATTGACAAGCCGAATAACACCCAACCAGAAAAGAATTCCTGGTCCCCAGGAGATACTGCTGTGCGGAAGTGCTACATTCAGAAGGTCATTTGACCCATCCCCAATAAAACTTGCCCTTTCTCATTGTGGAGTAGTGATGGGAAATCTCGTTCATTTCAAAGATTCGACTCAAAATCGT
>JAOUZG010008059.1:2032336-2047568 GCA_026289955.1 Argiope argentata | reverse complement strand
CAATATAAATAAACGGCAATGCCCTCCTCCATCTCCATCCACCAGAAGAAGAAGAAAATTCCCACACTTTCTGATTCCAGGAATTGAAAAATGTTATCGCTACCTCCCATAAAATACTTCCTTTTTACTAAACGAGTGTCCAAAATTTGTTGTGATAAAAAAGATAAACGCCGTGTAATCACCCAAGGTCAACTACTAGTCTTTATCTAAGCGACATTGAAACATCTGCCTCCTCTCCCCTCCCCCTGTTTTCCCATTCTTTTGCGGACATATCCACCAACATCTTATCTCTAGGAGGTTCAGGCATGAAATTAGCAAGTTCCCCACAGTCGTTCGTAAACAGGAATAACCAGGTCCACACACTCGTTCGCGAACGACTGTGTGGATCCACACACTCGTTCGTAAACAGGAATAACCAGGTCCACACACTCGTTCACGACCGACTGTGTGGATCCTCACAGTCGTTCGCGAACGAACGACTAATCCAGAAAATGGCGACCCGACTCAGTTCGTTCACTTAGATGACCCGTTCGTTTTGACCCGTTCGTTCGCGAACGACCCACCTCTATTGTGGAGGCTTCTCGGAAACCAAGACGGTTCCCTCTCCCTCACTCCAAACTAGTTTGGAAAAGTTACTCTTTGAGCTAGATATTTTAGATTTTCTCTGCTTGCACAGAAAATCGTACTGAGGGCAGCGGGAATGTTAGAAGGGCTCTTAGAACATAGAATTCATCACTGATTAATTATTGAACACTTCGAGTTTGAGGCATTTAATTACTTTTCATAATTCTGTTAATATCATAGAATCCTGTAATTAAGAAGGAGTAATTAAATAATTTAATAGTTATAGAATTTTATTTGACACAACTTTATTTTTAACAATAATTACGTTTATTAATTTTTCAATCCAGGAGGATTGGCAAGATCTACTTGTATATGAAAATGTAAGACTTCGGACTCCTTTCCGAAGAATAGGTTCAATCCTTTATCTCAATAGTTTTAGTACTAACAGTGAATTTTAATGAAATCCTCCTTTTTTTAAATTTTTTTAAATAAATAATTTATTTAAAATATATATTGAATTGTCTTAAATGAGAAAGGAAATGAAAAAAAAAATTAAGTTGTATTTTTCAACTTGTGCAACATTGCCTGGTGTTTCTGTGTAGCTGGGATTCTCCAGATTTCTGCCTGATTTTCGCAAAAAAGACAATATCCTAAATTTTAATTAAATGGCACATTTGTACCAAATTAAAAAGAAAAGATAAATATATTTAATTCAGAAATAACGTTAGGATGAATTCTATTCCTCAGCTTTCCTAAACGTGAGATATAACCAACTTAATATTATTTATATAAATTGGAAGGAAAAATAATGAATTAAATTGTAAAATGCACATATTGGATTGAATGCCTCCTGGTTTTGAAAATTTTTAAACCATTAATTGTGTGATAATTTCTAAATTTATTTTGTTTTAATTATTTATTGGATTTTGAAAGTACAACCATTCATCTGCTTAACCAGGATTTGTTGATATATTTTGTATCAGAATCTGGAATATTTGAGACTGAAAAATCGTCTAATATTTTTTTTTTACTTATAAATAAAAAATAATAATATGGAAACAATAAAAAGAAGTTAGACATTTTTTTAAAAAATGAATCTAATTTCTAAAGAATTTGTTCAATATAATATGGTCACTAACATTAAACACAAAGAAACAGAAAAAAAGAGCAAATAACTGCAAAGCTTTCTCTCTAACATTCGTTATGAATCAAGACTGTTCCGCATTTCTGAAAGTTTGTCAGCAATTTTGTTTATTTGTATGTAACTAAAGTTTTTTTTAAAGTTGTGCGAGATTCAATTAAATAATTTGGTAGGAATATTGCTTCGTACGAAATAGAAATTATGATTACTCCTATGTCACCAGGAATTGATAAACAAATAGCTGTAAATTATATTTTTACACAAATGCTTACACATTAAAAAGTATTATGTTTTGTCATATAAGAAAACGTTGTCATAAAAGCATAATTTTAGTTAATTTTTATAATTCAGATTTATGGTTGCTAAAATTTACTTAACTTGTTCTTGATTGCTTACACACACACACGAGTATATTTAATTTCAAATTCTATGAGACATTTAACATTTACTACTTTTCTAAAAACCGTATACCATTCAACATTTTGTGCAATGCATCTCTTTTAATTTTCAATATTCTCAACTGAAATAGGAACTTGAAAAACGAAAGTGTTTAAACTTCAACTTATACAAAAACTTCCACATTCAGTATTATTTATACGCTGTACAGATAATATTCTAATCAAATAATAATTAATTTTACTAATATTGAGCCTTATACATCCAATAATTCATTACATTAAAAAATAACAAGATTTTAAAAATTTATAAAATTTACAACGCTATAACTTCCGAAAGTATAACAGCACAAAATAGATTTTTGCGTCACGATTTAAAAAAAAGATTTTTTTAAAAAACTATCTTTTTAATGATACCAAAGTTTTCTTCAGACATCAATATTTTAAAGAAAAAAATTTAATTTCCAATCAACTAAATCATTCACTAAAAATGAATAATTTATGAAATTTGAATATCGTTCTTCTGCAAAAGCTGACGATTTTAGACCACTTCATAAGCGGTTTCGAAAAAAGATACGCTACTAGGATTTCTCGGCAGTGATTGGCCTATGATTATGAAAATACTGTTTGTTCAAATATTGAAATGTAAAAACTAACAGATTTTATAACAGAAGACAGAAAGTTTATTTATTTAAAACTCGAAGTATGAAGAATATTTTTCAGAATATGATTTCTTAGGACAAAAGGACTGTGTAAAATGTGAGTTTCATAATTTTTTATAAGAACATTTATTGACTGAAGTCATATAAAATATTTACATTTGCATCATTTAAATGTTTTGAAATTAAAATTAAAAATTGAATTTTACGAAAAATCAGTGAAATTTCTGTTGAATAATTCTTTAAGATGTTATGAAAATTACAAAAGATTTAAACGAAATCTGCTATGCATATTTCAATGTATCGTGTCAGAACATCAATTCTTGAACGGCCAAGCACCACGTGCTCGTGCAATTTAAATTATATTTTTATTCATTTTATTGGTTTCATTGAATTTGTCACTTTAGCACTGCAAGCGATCCAAAAGAACTTTGCCTCGCATTTATTGTTTAAAAACCATATCACATTACCTATCCATTACATTTCATATAATCACGTGCTCAAAATAACGTTATTCTAGGTTTTATTGGCTGTAGTCATTAATTTATTTTTTTAAATCAGAGCTTTTGTAAATGCTATGGCAACGCATTATTAAAAGCTGATTTTTTGAGATGCTTGTGCGGATAATAAAATTTAAAATGTTTATTTTTCACCTATGGATTTTTGTTCACACCAGAAAACCTCTTTCCCAAAATATGTTCTGACATGATAATAATTATTCTGCAATTTACATACAATTTCAATACTGAACGACTCTGCTTTCAATTTTCATATTTAAAAAAAATGATGTACTTGATTTCAAGAAAAAACGTTTATATTAATTACAATTTAACCTCTCCACTCTAATTTATCATGCAACTTTTATGCACTCTGACAGAAAATTAGTAAGAGATAAGTAATATAATGAACAGAACTGTTTAAGGCCTACATAATAATATGACACAATTATATAGCTATCAAAAACTGAAGTTTGATAGCTAAATATTTTTCAAAAAAGGCTATTTAGAAACCAAGTTATATAAAATATGTAAAGCTTTAGATATCTTTTCTACTATTGAACCAGCTGATCGTCAAAGGGGACTTTTTAATAAAGATATTGCTTAGTGAACTATTGTAATATATATACACATATATACATTTTTTACTCTTTTATGACTATAGATATCAACGATTTTGAAGAAAACCCATTCAGAAACTTGAGAATATTCAAGTATTAGTAAAGAATAAAAAAATATATAAATTTTCTTAAATCTTACTTTCTTTAAAGGAATTATTACTGCTAATTATTTTTTTCTGATAAAAGCAATCTTATTTTTCAATCTATTATAATAAAAATGGAGCTCGAAATGCGTTGCTAAGCGCAAAACTGGAGAACGGCTCGACCGATTCGGCTAATTTTTTGTTTAATAGTTTCGTTAAGACACGAGGATGGTTCTTATGAAGCGAAAAAATAATAAAAAAAAAACTGCGTGGAAAATAGTTAAAACGACACTTTTCTAACTTTCCCGCCAAAAATCTGCATTTCCTTCCCCCACGCCAACTGAGTGAGATAGCAGGAAGTAATAAATTATGATTTGTTTAGAAAGAAATGCGCGAAGTCAGTTGGTTTTCATTCATAGATGACGGGATGTTTAAAAAAGAAACAAAATAGCTGCTTTTATTATTAGTCTGTATGAATATTTAATCTATGCCTGCTCAAAATAAAATTTCGGCACGGAAGAAAAAAAAGAATAACAAAGTGAAAATAGGGTTTGTAGAAACAAAATTAGTGAAGAAAAAAAGGATAGAAAAAATAAAAAGAAAAGAAAAGAAGGATGTGTGTGTATCAATATTATTTCCTCTGTGCGCGGCATTTTCCGAGCTTTTTTTAAACTTTCGCATCTCTTAAAAACCAATTGTCTTTATTGTTTAGTGTGTTTACATTTATGAAAATTTGAATCTCATTATTCTATGAAAATGTAGAATTTTAGACCTTTTCCTCCACCATTTAAGTAAAATATCAATTCCGGGACAATCATTGCTCGGATACAAAGAGAAAGATGAATAGCACAATGAACAGAACATCTGAAGAAAATAATACTAAATAATACTCTAAATGAATTATATAATTATCAAAATTTGTTTGGTTTAAAAATATTTTGATGAAAAACCTGTTATGAGACACAGCTAAATAAAATATTATATGAAAATTTTAGCGAGCATTAATACTGGCGAACCGACTGGTCGCCAAGGGCGGCTAGTTTATAATAAAATTAACCATTATTTATTGCAAGATATATGAATAAGATAAATGTATGTACAAAATCTCATAAACACAAGATCAAATAAATAAAATTTTTACAAAAAAAGAATGCAGACAAAATAGCATTGATTTATGAATTGTATATAAAAAAGTACAGTTATAAAAATATCCAGAGAAAAAAAAAGCTATAAAAGCATTAGTACTTTCTCCTTTTTTTTCCATTAATTTTTTTTCTTTTGATCCTGTATAATCGCAAAAGGATCCGAAGTTTCATTCATTCGAGATATCTGATATCAACTAATTTTGGCAATAAACAGTCAAATTAAAAGAATCTTAATTATTTTTTCATTGCCAAAATTTTGGATTTATGAATAATTTTTTTCTGTTTTCTGCCGTCCACTTTGAAAATGAAAGTTTTTTTTTGTGTGTGTTATATGCAGCTGGACCTGCACTTGAAAATAATATTTATGATTTTTATTAATGGTTGTTTTTCATCTTTGCTTATTTTCCAAAATAAATTTTTTAAAAAACTTTTAGTACTTCATCCGGAGTAATATTTGGTATGCATTTTACTTCTGAAATTCTATCACTACCAATTAGCCCGTCCGGAAATGCTGCTAAATATGCAAAATTCAAATTCTTTTACAAAAGTTTACTAATTTTGTTTTCAGGGTTGCGGTAGTATTCGCTGAAACGAGTGCAGATTGTGAAGGGGCAGATGACCACAGCTGTGATGGTAAACAAAATAAAACAAAACAAAAACGAAATGCAGAAATAAAATGCTGAGGGGGAAATTTGAAGACGGGGTGAAGACCAGATAATAAAAGTAACAATCCATCACGTGGTAAAAGGAGGGTTTAGTGTGTATTCCTCATCGAAAGGGAGGAGTTAAAGGAACTTTAGGGGGGGGGAGTTCAAATCCTTCTTCCAAGTTTAAGTTTAAAATGCTGTTTTTACACATTCTCCTAATTTCTTTTTTTTAAAAAAATTATACGTATCGGAAAGAAGGTACCAAAACGAATGTATTTTAGTTGCTAGTTTTATTTTATTTATGACAGATTTTTTTAAAAAAAATAGTTTAAATGGCGCCCTTGACATTTTTCAATTTTTATTAAATATCTAAAAATATTTTGACACGCACGAAAAAAAAAATTCCTTCGGGAGAAACCTTTGTTTTTACTCCCTCTTGCGATGGCAGAATGACTTCATAATAAAGACACCGTAATAGCAAATGAAACACGGGACAAAATTTTCCCATAGGATAACATTACGATTGAAAATTGTAGGTGGCGTGTATACGGCACTCTTAAGAACAAATCTTTATTCCTTAGTTTCTACTAGACATTTGAGAGTGTAGTGAAAGCCGTTAAAGACCCATTACGCCTCAAAAATTTCTACTTCGCCAAATCGGTCAAATATGGCGATCTCTTGTAAATTACCTCAAAACGGTCTTTTCTCGCTCAAGTGCAATATTATTAATTTTTAAAAATTAAACTACTTACAAATATTTGCAATATTTACACAACAATTCAGAAATATTTGCAATATTTAATCTAATTTATACAAAATTCATAACAATACTTACACAAAAATAAAAGGCACAATTGTTTACGAAAAGGGGGTGCTATCTCTCCTGTCGCACCATTTTTTGTAAGTTTGAAAGCGATACTTTGATAATGTCATATTTTAGAAGAATATTTAACTAATTTAGACATTCAAATAATTTAGAGGTTCATTGCTTACCTTCTGAAATGACTACGAAATCAACAGTATCATTATAAAAGAAAAAAAATTGTTTTAATATTTATACTTCCAAAGCAGAATTATCTACAATCTATTTCAGATATTATGAGACATATGGCATGCTTTCCAAACACTTAGTCTCTGGCAATTATTACATTTAATTTGAATTTGAATTGAGTGAATCGTAGTTTAACCCCCTTCTACTAATCTAGCGGTAACATGCCAAAACTAGTAACCCCGTTTTTTATTATAGAAATCCTATTTATCTTTCTCTTTGGGCGGAGTCCTCCTTTGAAAAAGATGACGCAAGCTCGTTGTTGGCGATTTTTGAAAATAGCGCCAAGCAGGGGATTGAACTATAATCGTACCCTTGAATTTTGTAGATAAAAACTTATTTCATGTTTTAAATCTCTGGAGTAAGAAATATACAGAAAGTACTGTAATCGTTAAAAAATTCGTACTTGAAATTCTGACGAAACTCCATGCTTCTGTTTCCCATGAATTCGAAAAATATATTTTCAGTTTTACGTATATCTGTGATCATAGTTCTCAAAACCACTTTGTGATAGACAGATGAAATTTGGACTTCATAATAAACTTTAAAAAATCTGTCATATTTTTAGCTAATTCCATGAAAGAGAAATATGTTATCAAGTTGATACCCTGAATGCAAAAGAGTTAGATGGATAAAATTTGGAACACGGATACAGCATCTACAGTGCAGATGCCAATGGAATTCGAATCCTATCCATCAAGGGGTTGACCATCTATTAGTGGTGTGTTTTTACAAGCATGCAGATGCAACAAATAAATAAAAATCTAATGGCATAAATATATGCAATTTAGAAAGTGATTTTATGACTGTAATTGTAGTTATGGGTCAAATTTTGGTTTGACAATCAGGGGGGGGGGGGAAATCGCGTTTAAAACTAAAAGTCATGTTTCGGGTATTGCTAACAGAACACTAACGATGAGTTTCCAATTGTAAGATCTATCTCTGTTAAAAAGCTACTGCACCCCTCTTTCCGCGGTAAAAAGCGGACACGACATCATCATCATCTCTGTTAAAGGTATTCGCCAAGGCATGCTATTAATCCTAAAGTTCTCCAATGGAATACAGTTATATGAATAATTGAGATGCATTTTTTTAAATGAATTGAAAACTCTGCTATTCCTATCGTTTTTATCGACAAATTCATTAAAAAGCTCACAAAGACAACTAAAATATACTCGCTCTAAATTCTGTGATTAATTTCTTTTTCAGATGAAAGAGTTTCCTCAAAAAATCTATTTCTAATCTAAATTTGCAAAACTGAAAGAAGAGAAATCTTGATTATTATCAAAAGATACCCCCTCATAAAATATCTTCTGTTTCATTATTTTAATTAATTGCGATGTTATTTCCTGTACAAATTAAAATAGTAATAAACGACTTTGATTGATTGTAACGGAAATATTTTTTGTGATAAAAGGTGAACTGGATATAAGGTACAAAATCGTCGAACCTATGTGAATATAACTTAATATAAATAAAGAAGAAATGGTGGCCGTTTTGACTAAGAGCGAGGGGGAAGGTATTAAGAATTAGACTTAATTGCCCTCATTTATCTTCTAAATTACAATTAATATTATAATTTATTATTTAAAAGGATACTTTTCCGTTAGCCGGGCGCAAATGTCGCCAATTGGGAAAAAAACTGTGAGCCAAGTTGCCAAGCGAAACGAATGACAAAACAGTCGATGGAATTTTACATTATTTGGTGATTTTTCGCTTGTACCCGGCAAACAGAAAAGTAAAATTTAAAGTTCAATTGCTGATTTGTGTTACTTTTTGTTTTCTCGTTTACTTATTATGGAAAAAGTATCGTACTGGATTAAAAAAAACGCACACGAGTTTTTGACGAATCTCCATGTTTCAGAACTATTTTAATTCAAATAACACATTTTTGCAAAAAGTCCGCCTGTCTGCCTGTGACAACAATAAATATATATTTAAAAAACCCGCTTTGAGATAGACACATACACAATCTTTACACCAAATTTGCAGATTTGTATCGTGTTTTGTGTAAAACGGTTCAAAGAAGGCCTGCTTGTCCGACTGTTCGAATGTATAGTCACACGATAATTACAAAACGAATAGAGCTGGAAAAATAGAATTCGGTGCATAGAATTTACAATATAGAGTAGAATACTTTCAAATTTTGAGAAAATACAATTATAGATTGCTTATTGTCTCTAAGTCTATACAACACTGTCTATGTTGATTGTCTCTATGTCTATATAACACTGTCTATGTCTATATAACAATGTCTATGTTGATTGTCTCTATGTCTGTACAACACTGTCTATGTCTATATAACAATGTCTATGCTAAATGTCTCTATGTCTCAGTAATATGTAAATGCGATAATTCGAAATTAGAAGGGCTTAAATATATCAAATTAGATACGAAATTTTGTGGCAACAAGTGTAGTTTTGTGTAAAAAATGTTTTTCAATCTGTTGGAAATACAAGGCCTTTTAAGAAATCTACAAATAGCGACTTCGACAACCATTTTTTGCTAAATTCGAAGTTATGTTGGAATCATAGGAAATGAGCAGGCGGATAATGCTGCAAAAATAGCATATTTACCTTTGACGAGAGCAACACCATTTTGCGATGGAAAAAATTCATTTGCATTTGATTTGCACACTCAGTGGCAGGAGTTATAGAATTAAAAGACTAGCAACAAACTCCATTTTATAAGTCCTCAATTACATTTTGGTCTTTTCACTCAATGCGATAACTTGGTGTCAAATTGATTTAACTTCTCATTGGTCATACTCGCTTAACCCACAAATATATTTACTCACCAATCGAACTCATTTGTTCTCAAAATGGCAGATAATTTTAACGATTTGTCATATTTTCTTTGAAAGCCCCGATTTTAATCTCCACCATTTACAGTTTTTTAATCCCTCCTTCTTGGATAAGCGAACGCTTTTGGAGAAAAAACACCAACACTAAAACGTTTTTTAAAGCAATTAGTATTTATCACCTTATCTTAAACTATTGTTTTTAATGCCTAACCCATAATCGTGTTTTTTTCCTGTCTTATCATTGAGCTTTTAGCATCTTTAGTTTTATTAAATGCTTTTTGAACTTTTTATACAATTTTAGCCTTCTTGTTTGACCATTTGTATACCGCTGTATGGCCTTATTTAGTTCTTGAGCCAATAAAACTGACAAACCGAATCATTTCATTCTGTTGCGAAAAGCATGTCTGAAGCAAAAATTGGATTTTGGAGCTCTATTGACTTCTACCAGGGATTATTCTTGTAGGAAATCGCCAAAGATGACACGTTAGATTCAGTAAAATTTCTAAGTTCTCACCAGAGAATACTTTTTGTAAATATTGCACGCAAATGCCATCAAGGCATTATCGGAGATTTATAAGAATGCATCCTAGAAAGTTTTGGGAAGACAACTCCCGAGGATTAAAATGGAGAAATCGTTCTGAAAAAAATACTATACCTCGTGTATAAATTAATTTTTCTCTCTTTTTGCTTCACTTTAAAAATGCTTAGATTTTCAAGATTGATAATTAAATTAACTGACAATTCTTTGGGTATGAAATAATATAGACGTATTTGAAATTTTAGAGAAAAGAGAGTATAGGAACGTAAGCGAGAGAAGTTCAATCTCTGTGCCTTTTATATTTTATTTATTATTTTAGTCTTTTAAGTTGTAAAAACAATTGGGTTTTTATGTCGAAGCTTTGTAATATATTTTTAGGTTGTTTATCACATTCATAAATTCAAAAATATTTCAAGTTTTGCTAATAAAATAGTTTTAACTAATTTCAGGGAATTTCGTATGCCTCCTATTGGAATTAAATATTTATGAATTAGAAACACGTAACAAGTAAGGCGGTTAAAATAAAATTCTGTGCTCCATAATTGTAGATTTCCGCCAACGAATTCATAACAAGAAAAAAAACCCGATTGAATTAAAGTTAAGGTATTTAAGAAATAGTTTTACAGTCAAAATTGTAAAACTATGTGATGATCAGGTTTTCCTTTGATCGTGATAACAAGTGTGTGTGTGTGTGTGTGTGTGTGTGTGTGTGTGTGTGTGTGTGTGTTAGACACTTTCTGTGAAATTGTAGAAAAATGATTGCCTTGAACTGAATCATTAAAAGAAAAATGTTCAAATGCTCATTATGCTTTCTTTATTAAACTACGATGTTCAAAACAAGCATTATTATATTTACAGAAAAATAAGCGAAAAACACTTATTTTTGAATTTAATTTTTTTCCATTTTTTTCCCCGCTGTCGATTGAGATTTACTTAAAAGTAATATTTATCCATTTAATAAGATCATGAAAAGAACATCCATTTAAGAAAAAGCGCCAAATCTGTAGCGCCAAAGCATCTTTCTTGGCGTATATGAAATAAAAATATTATATTATCTAAAAAATTCTAACCTGAAAATGTTAAAAATGAAATTTAAAGATACTTCAATTGGATATCATTTATAAATTAAAAATCAATTAACACTTTAAGCATCAACCTATTTTGAAGTTATTTCCATCTAGTTCGTGACATCCCATTTTTTTGTTATGTTGACAACTAGAGATATACCTACATTAATTTGTGATTAGCAACAGTGACCACCACCTGTTTGTGAGTTGTGATTAGCCTACATTAATTTAAGCGCATTCTGCCTATGTTCTCCAGATTTAAATTTATTAAGTGAATACAATTTTTTAAAGGCATTTCAACAATCGAACAAGATTAACGCAACCTAAATGAAAATTATATTGTAAGTTTTGAGTTACAGATGAAGCCTGAATGAAATGTTATGCATCATTCAATGATGAGGTACAAAATAGAAGTATACTATGAGTTAACAAAGATTGGAGTAGTATGCAAATGGAAATACACTGTCAATCATTGACGGCTAATGTGGTGTGAATGGAAGGATTTGCGTTAATTACTGGCAATTGAAATGACGCTAAACCTGTTAAAAGTGCAAAACTATTTCCTATAAAATATGATAATTAGAGCAAGTCCTGTAGTTCCGATAAGCAATTTATAGCAGTTCATCTTGTTTAATAATAATTTATTATTAAATAAAAATTAATATATATTTTATAATAATTTGTTATGTTTATGAAAATCATAACTAAGTTCTTAAAGCTGTGGTTAGAACCCTAAATGATTCAATAATAGAGGAATAAGTTTACGCAGTGACTTAGACTCAATATTTCAATGATGTTCTTCAAAAAATAACGCACATTTGTCGTGACAAATTATGTTTAAAAAAAAGGAAGTCGTAAAAACTTTATCCATTATTGATGAAAATTAATAAAATAAATTCTTTATTATTTAGATTTCATAATATTTTCAGGAATATTTGCTGAAAAGTAACAAGCTTTGAATACAGATATTTTATTTTATATCATAAATATGTGAACAAAACTATTGCGTAAAAAAATGTAAAGGTTTGTTCCATGAAAGAAAATGCAATTGACATTTTTCAGTATTTTTAGTAGGATAACTATTGAACACATAAGAATCCTTTTTTAGGACCTGTTAATGAAAGAAAATAAAATAAGAAGGGAAATCTTTCATTATAACTTACTAAGATAAAAGGAATCTTCTTCCAAAAAAAACTTTCAGTTTTATTTTATGTATTGTTCACTTATTTTATATATTATTCAGTTATACATATGTCATTTATTTTATGTATTATTATGCACGGTTTAGTTAAATTTGTATCACTTTTAAACATCATTGATATCTCAATAAAAAAGAAATTATGTAAAGGCGATTTTTAAAAATATTTTGTATAACTAGGCTCTTGTAAGCTATATTATCCAATAATGTGAAATCTATGAGTGATTATGAGATCAAAAACAACAAGTTTCATAGTGCAATTCCATCAGACTGGTCGTAACTAAAATATAAAGATGTACTTAAAAAGTATATGAAATCATGATATTGTTTAAATCTTTTCTATTAATAAAGATGTCTATATGTGCGTGTTGGCGTTCTATAAACTGACCATTTAGTCTAAAAATACTAAATTATATATATATATATATATATATATATATATATATACCTTGAAGATAAAGAATATGCATCTTAGAGCTGTTTTTTGAAATTAATAATAAAATTTAATTATTTAATGATACAAGCTTACTTTTCTAATTCTTCCACTCAAACTTACAAAAGCAAATGTTGCGCAAAAATAAAATGTCAGCATTTCATAACTTACAAAAATTATTTTGTAGTCCTACCAAATGAATAATCATTGCAGATTTTTTCCGTGTCTTTACGATTTTTTTTTTAAATTTTGCTTCGTTTTTGGAAATAGATTACACCATTGCCAGGAAATTTAAAAAGGAGCTTATTGTTAGTTAAATAACACAAATTTAATATTCTAATTTTTTTAATATTCCAGTTGGACACTTTGAGAGAATTACGGACATTAAAGTTGTATTTAAAATCGTGTGACGGATTCCCTCAATTTGGTTCAATTCATATGTTATCAATACTACCGGAGAATTAGATGATTGCCAATTATTAGTAAAGAATAAATTCAATAGTTTTAAAAATCATTAAAAGATAAGCTAATCTTTTAAACAGTAATGCCTCAAACGGAGTTATTGCTGTTTAGGAATCTTTCTGATCACTGGACTTTAAAAAAAGGCTTACTTATCCCATTATATTATCATTTATGTCGAATAATAGCATACCATCAATGTTAAAAAGAGACAAAAATATTTATGGAATGAATAGGTTGATGTTTGGTCTCCAAAGAAGAAATAAAAATCAGTAATCCACGAACGCCTTCAGTGAGATGAATAATAATAAAAAAATAGTTGACTAACTAAGAAAAATTCCTAATTCTCAAACCAAAAGTGAAAGCTTTTATTCTTAAAGTTCTTGTATTGCATATTTTTAGCTAAGCAACTCCTAAAAAAATTTTCTAGTGTTAATAACTGGGAGGTAAACTTATTTGGTAGTTGAAACCGAATCACCTAAATATGGTGCAATAAAATATAAATAAAACAATGTAAACTCAGAAGATGGTCATTATAATATATTTTCCCATATATTTTCTTAACACATTGATTTAATGTTTCCTCACATTTAATAAAAAATACAAATGTAAAAAGATTAATTCAAAAGTAAGAATACTCGAAAAATCAATAAATCACACAGACACAGAATTTTGTATTGAGTTTCAATACTTTATTTGCAAACTTTTACACAAGTTTATATTAAATGCATACAACTATAAAACATGTTTTTCATAAATATCTTGAGTGTAATGATTATTTATTCTAAGTAAAATAATAATTTGTGTATATTTATTTATTTCTACTTTTTCAACATTTCATACAATGTTTCTCATTTTAAACATATGAATATTATATTAAAAATATTTTTTTCTATAAATATTAGGAATAATATTTATGACAAAATTTCATAGAAAATATCATGCAGTTAGAATTAATGCCAGAAATTGATTTATTATATCATTGGTAGACTTTGGAACATTAAATGTTGGTTCAATGCAATACATATCATAATTAAAATATTTGAAAAAATTCAATCAGTTTGTAATTACATCACAAATAAAGGTTGTTACATGCTTATCACAGTCAAAATTTGCCACATTTAGTATCGAAGAAAGACTATACAACAAACAAATTTGGGCACTTCATATCATAGTTACAATTATGTTCAATACGTATCACAAATGAAGTTTGACACTTCATATCACAGTTACAACCATGTCCAATTTTTATCCCAGATAAGGTTTCGCACTTCACATGAGAGACTTGCATATCACAGATATATTCATGTCCAATTTGTTTCATAGATAGTTTATATCACAGATAAATTTTGCCAATTCATATGAGAGACTTCCATATCACAGATATATTCATGTCCAATTTGTATCACAAATAAGTTATATCACAAGTAAAAATTGGCACTTCATATCAGAGACTTCTATATTACAGTTTCAATTATGTCCAATTTATATCACAGATAGGTGATATCACTGATAAAATTTGGCACTTCATATCACAGTTACAATCAAGAACAATTTGTAGCACAGATGAATTATATCACAAATAAAGTTTGGCACTTCATATCACAGTTACAATCAGATGCAATTTGTATCACAAATATGTTATATCACAGCTAAAGGTTGGCACTTCATATCACAGTCACAATCATGTACAATTTATATCACAGATGGGATATATCACAGATAAAGTTTGGCAAATCGTATCACTGTTACAATCATGTACAATTTGTATCACAGATGGGTTATATCACAGATAATGTTTGGCATTTCATATCACAGTTACAATCATGTACAATTTCCTTAGATTAGTTATATCACAGATAAAGTTTGGCCAATTTAGATGACCAGTTTATATCACAGATAAAATTTGGCACTTCATATCACAGTTATAATCAT
>JAOUZG010008059.1:2017936-2030529 GCA_026289955.1 Argiope argentata | reverse complement strand
GAAATTATGTGACTTGTAGAAATCCATGAAACTCTATGTGAACTTCTGGAAATCCATAAATATATGTGAAATTCTTGAAATTAAGGCTATAATGTGTATAAAATATTCCAAATTTTGCAATTTTTATCTTTTTTTGTAGAGGAACTATTTTTCTTCTTCAATTTTTAGAGTATGCATTTTTAAATCTTTCCCCTCTTTCGATTTTAGAAAGGGAAACTATTTGAACTTATGGCAGCATTCGTTGATTCATTTCTGTTTTGCACCTCTATCCGGATCTGAGAGAAAAAGAAAGAAATAGTTTAAAAACAAATTGCACCAAATATTATATTATTTTAAAATACTGAATTTTCTAAGACTCCGATGGAAGTGTATCAAATTCTTTTTTTCATTTACAAATGAATATCCTGGCAGTTGACGAAAAAGATTTTGAAATTCCTTTTTCGCTTATTTGAAGAAGGAAAACTTAAGTCTCTCTGTATTATAAATGAAATTCCATCCAATTCAAAGACATCTGTTAACCTCAGTGGCTTAACACCTAATACCACATTTGAAAGAAATACGTAGGTTATTTCAAACGAATGACTCTATTTAGAAATATGATTGGATGAAAATATTGGTATCGAACCCATTCTTGACATCAACAAAATTTTTAACCGCTGTGGAGGAAATACACATCAGACACACGCACATGAAGTTATTTTTTTTGGGGGGGGATCTAAACATAAAGCCTGAAGTTAAAACTCGTTACTTGTGTTATTAAAAATTTATTCTCGGAAATATATAACTAAAATATCCTTTTAATGATGATTTAAAATAAGTTTTAATCTGACTTTAAATTAAAAAATTTTATGAATTTTTTTAAAACGAGTTGGTACGTTCCGACTATTGATATATTAACTTAGTTTTATGAATTAAAACTATATCTAAAAGAAATAAATACAACATAAAGTTTTCAAGTTTGCTGCAATAAAATGTTCCGATTTGAAGAATATAAAAGTTATTTCGAGATTGATCTCATAATTTTAAATCATGATTAGAAAACGAGAAAAGGACCTGAGTTGAAAGTCCTGTCTCAAAACATATGTACAATACCAGAGGGAATTCACAGATTTAATTTCAGTACCAAAGAATGTAGAGGAATAAATAAATTAGCAAATAACTATACTCATGAAATCTTCTGAAGTTTGAGTCTCAAAGTCGGTACTCAATCAAGAGGTAATGTCGACTTTTTATTCATTGAAATTATTGGTATTTTTCCGCTAGCCGGGCTCAGGCGAAAGACCGCTTAAGAAATCGAACGGAATTCTACATTATTTGGCAATTTTTCGCTTGCGCCCGGCTAAAGGAAAGTATCAAATAATTTTAAATGATGCGCAATTTTTGCTGTCGAACTACATAGTCTTTGGGATAGTTGACCGAAAACTTTACTATTTATTTTAAATATTTATACTAGAAATTTATAGCAGTTTTTCCGATATGCTTTTTTCTTTTTTGATTAAATAATCTCAATCTATTAAAGTTTCCGTATTTTTTGTTCACTTCTGTTTGATCTTTGCAATTTCAGTTTTTAGAAATAGACCAAAAACAGGTTTGAAAAACAGACGCAATATGACAAAAAAACTAAAAATAATAATTTTATTTTTGAATTCTAGAAATATAGTTCCGCCCAAGAACTGTGGTTTCTGTCATCACTTGCATGACGGTGTCTCGGTGGATAATAATCAGATCCTTATGATTTGAAAATAATGCCCAATTCAGTACCGACTCTCGCAAAGATCTGTTACAATGAGAAAGTTTATGTGGGAAGGGGCAGCCAGCTCACAGATAAAGGAATTTACTTTCAAAAATGTACTTTTAGGACTCGGATAGATCGATGAGAGTGGGTAGGTCCAAACACCAAAGATGAATTTTTAAATAATCATAATACTTTTTCTTTGCGAGTCCGCAGTGCCCGGGTGATAAGGTCTCGGCTCGTGAGCTGTGGGGGTTTCGGGATCGAGACTTGATTCCATTGAAGAATCGTCGTGTAAGGGGGCCTATTGCAGGTTGAATCTATCAGTACGAAACGTCCTCCTGCTGGTGTGGTGTGGAGAGGGAAGTGCCAGCTCGGATATCGTCCTCCACGTATGGGAGTAGTTCGTCCCCAAATAACCCTCGTTTTGCCTTAAAATGGGATATTAATATGAGTAAATTAAAGTTAACTGCCACAATGACCTTATCGGCGACAACTCACCGCACTGGCCACACTTTTTGTCCACTCCCCAATGAGGAAAAGCGGTAACCCTGATAATCGCCATATTCAAATAAATTTTGGTAAATATTTATATTTTGATCGTTCCCAAATAATTGAATTTATGAGACAAACAGTTCTCTTTGTTAATCATTGCATATACAAGGAAATGAATTATACCTTTCTTTCTTTTTTTTTTTGGTAAGTAGCAATTTATGCAGAGCAATCGTTTAGATGTTGAAAGTGACTGTTTTGTTGCCAGCTCTTGGCCTGAAAGGCGAAAGCAGAATGGATTTCAAGTTTGGACTTGCTGCTGAGACAAAGCAGGTGTACTTGGAAATCTCAGTTTCATTTTCTGAAATAAAGAAAAAATGCAAAATTAGAAAAATGTGAAATATGCTTACAATAAAAAAAAGCATTATGTAAGTTATGAAAATAATTCTAATATCGAATTGAAGAGTGGTAGAATCCTTTTTTACTGACGATGAAAGGAAATCCACAAATAAATAGAACTATTATTTTGTAACTAGCTTAAGCGTACTTCAGTTTTCCCTTATGCTTGTTATAAAGCACGTTTGCAGTACTATTTTGCTGTGTAACCGGAAAAAAATCGTGTTTTTTTCCCTTCGGTTTATCCATAAAATTTAAAACTTCATTCAGATCCTTGTTTATTATTAAAATCATACGAAAATTTCCTTCACTAACTTTCATGATTTTAGTTGTAACATCGAAAAGGCACAATATCTAAAAGTTTACAAGGAGTGCCGCGGTGGTAAGGTCAAGGTTTCTGAACTGGTGGTTCTCAGATTCGAGACAAATCAGAGTAAAAGATTTTGTTCTGTATACAAGAATGTCAAAAAGCACTTTGCTTTTAAGCTAAGAAAAAAATGACTCAGACTAAAATGTGCATAAAATTCTGCACATAACTAAGAAAAGCAAACTTTTAAATATTATTTTTTTAAAAAGTTAATGTTTTTTTTAGAGTAAAGAACGTTTGGTGTAATTCATTCTGCATTCATTTATTAACCAACAATCTATAAATTGTGTCCCAAATACGGAGCTTTTAATCTGGCAAAACATTTAAAATTATGACTGAGATGTTTGAAGGGATTCTGATGGCTACCAATATTTAATAAATTATTATTAAAATTTCAATACCTTATTACGAAATTGAAAGTATTAAGTTACTTCTAAACAGTGGATCAAATTTCTCAATGAATCATTGCTTACCTTTAGGGATGACCGTGTAATCGACTGTATCAATCTAAAAAAAATAAGGAAACAAATATAAATATAAACTGAGATTAAAATTATAATACTGCTACAAATAACAATAGTGGTAATAATTCTCACACAAGAGCGATGAGAAAAAGAGGCGGACTTTATGAAAACGCGTATTAAACATTCGCAACTCAATCTACAAAAATTCGCATCGAATTACCTCTTCTTAATCCGCTAATTTCAAGTAACAGCGAATTCGTACGGCAGCTGAAGGAAAGACGGTCTCCCAGCCAAACAAACGCCGCTCACTTTCAGAGTTCCAAAGACATCCCTCCGAAAAGCTGCACTTTCTTAAATAGCGTCCCACTACAGTGGGCGGAGCAAACCCAGACCGGTGGAAGTTTCGCCAAAGTCGGAACTTTCTGGAATATTCTCTAAGAACAAATCTTTATTCCTTAGTTTCTACTAGACATTTGAGAGTGTAGTAAAAGCCGTTACAGACCCATTACGCCTCAAAAATACCTGCATCACCAAATCGGTCAAATATGGCGATCTCTTGGTGTAAATTACCTCAAAACGATCTTTTCTCGCTCTCAAGTGCAGTACAATTAATTTTATAGAATTAAACTACTTACAAATATTTGCAATATTTACACAACAATTCAGAAATATTTACAATATTTACATCTGATTTACACATAATTTATAACAAATTCTCATACAGAAACAAAAAGCACAATTGTTACATAAATGTAATCAATTTTTTTGAAAAAAAAGATATTTTATATTATTTTAATCAAATTTTATGGTTTATTCAAATTTTCGTAATTTTTCAAGAATGCACGAATTTAGTGCATTCGTTAAAACTTAGGGAAAAATTTCAGTTTTTTTTTTCTTTTGAAGTTTTTCAATTCACATGAAAAATAGAAAAGTGGGGGGGGATTCCATGAAAGGATTGAACAGCTGTATTTCTTTACAAGTAATATTGCATAAAGAGAATTTACTACATTGGTAACTCTCGCATATATTTTAGGTGTTAAATTTTTACAGCTAAAGTGTCTATCAAAACTTAATTATATAAATACATATATATATAATAAAACTTTAAAATAATATTAATTTTTAATTCAGTAACAAGTGATATCATTGGAATAAAAGTCTTATTGAAATATTTTTACATTCATTTATTTTGTATCATACATTAAAGTATTAATAAGGTTCATAAAATAGTAAAATCGTATATTCTCAAGATGAATTGTATACAATTTTAAACATCTGCGAATCTACAATCTAACTTTTAAGCATTATAATAAAATCCAAGTATTTAAAAGGGTATAGAAAATTTTATGATATCTGATTTAAAAACATGTAAAATGTGTTTTTTATCATGTCGGAAAATGATGCTGTTTTTGGGATGAGGTTTTTGTCGTCTACAAAAATCCACAGGCGAAAAATAAAAATTTTATTATCCGCACGAACATCTCAAAAATTCAGCTTTCAATTTACAAAAGCTCCGATTAAAAAAAAAGGTTAAGTACTACAGCAAATAAAAGTTAGAAATATATAATTTTGAGCACGTGATTATGTGAAATAAAAAAAATAGGAAATTTCGTATTTTTTAAAACAATCAATGCGATGCAAAGTTTTTTTGGATCGTTTGCAATACTAAAGTGACTCATTCAGTGAAACAATTATAATGAATAAATATATAGTTTAATTTGCACGAGCACGTGGTGGTTGGCCGTTTGGGAAATGATGTTCTGACATGATACATCGAAATATGCATTGTAGATTTCATTTTCATCTTATTATTATTATTAATAATATTATCATGTTACTTACTCGAAATTCCGTGATTTCTTCCTCTTCGTCCAAAAATCCTTCAACAGTTCGATCACATTTTTCATCTGAAGTGGTTTCTAAAATAGAGAGAAAAAAATGTTTTAGCTATTAAATACGAATAAATTCAACTTTGTCGAACCCTAATTATATCTTTAATTTGCAGTTTTATAATATATATTTTTGTGCCCAGATTCAGAGTATTTTGTAGAAAAATTAGTATAAAAGGTTCATTTATTGTATTTTTATATACCAATACATTTTTCGAATGTTTGAAATCAGCTTCTTGAACAACACAGAGCCTCAATTATAAGAACACCATAAACATTAGTGCGTATAATCTAGTTTCCCTTCGATTCAGCTGAAGCTAATAACATCTTAATAATAAAGATAAAAGTGTGTGTGGTTTCGCATAAAAATTATCTTTTTAATGATATTAATTTAATAATCAATCAAATTCTTTCAGTACTTTTTAAAATTAAAAAAAAAAGTTTTTTTATACTTTTGGAGCAATTGATTTCATTCCTGAATTGGAAATTCAAACCGTTTTCTTTGTCTCATCAAATATTTAATCGCTTTATTTTCTGTCGTTGTTGAATTCTAATGCCGGATTTTCTTTGCGTAGTTCCCAGGACGATTCAAAAAATGAATTCACAATGCAAAATTTAGAAGACATATGAGCCAGATATTAAAGATTTATAGAGCTGTATATAATAGTATCGGTCGGTACTAATAAAGTTCTTAAAAAGCAAGATAAACAGAATTTAACTAGGACAATTAAAATGACACGTTTAATGGCTTATAATTATATGTGATCATGAGTTATGAGTAATATCTAACGATTTATTAGGAATGAGTGCTTTTCCGTTAGCCGGGTGCCAGCTGAAAATAGCCAATAATTTAGAATTCTGCCAAATTTCTTACAGCGATTTTCAGGTGAAAGATTGCCAAATAATGTAGAATTCCGTCAAATTTCTTTGGCGACTTTTCGCTGGCGCCCTGGCTTACGGAAAAGTGCCAAGGAATGGAATCTACCAATATTCCCAGCGAACCCTATGGCCAACATATGGGTTTTGTTCCCAATAAAGTCAAAGGATTTAATAGGTTATTTTCAAAAGAAAAGCATCGAAAATGGCGAAGAATCCCATTCCCGACATGCTAAGACTTGGAAGATGTCAAGGACTGTGATTTAAAATTAAAAGTGCTGTTTAAAGCAGAAAAAAAAATCGTATCTCCGTTTATAAGAACTTTGATAGTGATGTGAATGATTTGAATAATAATAGAAGCTATTGTACATTTTATTGGAAGTTCTGATTTATTGAAGGTAAGGAAATACCATTATAAGAGACTATCAAAGAATTATTAGTAGAATGCAAAAGGAATTGAAGAATTACTTCATCTTCCTGTGTCTTAAAAAGTTACTGTTTGGTAGTATAAAAGGAATTATTACAGATAAATAATATTGAAAATCTTTATCATAAGGAAATAAATTAGGATTTCATATTTTCTGTATCCAAACCAAAATTTCAATTATCCGAGTTGTGTAAGATCCCAATGAGTTCTGATAATCAAAATTTTATTACATTTTAAAGTAATATTAGTGTATTTTGTTTACAGTAAATGCATTTTTAAGTGAAGAATATCTTCCTCATTAATGTGAAATTAATATTTTCACACGATTAAAATTTTCTAGTAATTTTAAATTATAATTTGTTTTCAGCCATGCCCATTTTTGATTGATCAGTACGCAGTTTTGAAAATTCCAATCTCGCATTTCACAACAAAATTCAATGTATGAAATTAAGCAAGCAGAAAGATTTCGTGAAATATTTGGAACAAAAGTAAGCACAGCCCCTTCCTATTATCACTTACTTCCAGAATTTATAACGAATTTTATAAGTTAATTGGATTTGTTAACTGGCATTGTTTGACAAAATATTTAAAATATCATTTCTGATCATTACACAACTGGTGCATTTGAGTGAATAATATTTTTTAAGTCTGAAACCTTTTATGAACAACAAAAGTTCCAAATATTCTGATCAAATTATATTTAAGGCTAAACTCGTGATTTAAATGATATTTAAAATAACAAGTTAAGATTTGTTTTTTTTCTTCAGTTTGTAAGATATGTTTTTATATGGTTATATTTTAGAAAAATAGTTAGTAAATCTAGCATTCCAATAATTTAAAGACTCTTTGCTTACCTTTTGGAATGACCACGAAATCAACAGTATCAATCTGAAAGGAAAAAAGAAGAAAAATGTTTTAAGATTTATACTTCCAAAGCCGAATTGGCTAAAGTGAAGATTAGTGTACCCCCAGAGTTTGACGCCAATATGGCAACCCAAGGGAACGCTCTTCTAGCAACCCTAATGCTGTTTTGTTAACTACTTTGAACAACGGTTGAGTTGAACATAAACCACGACTATTTTTTTTAAATTGTCAAATTTAAAATAATAAAAAATTTCGATCAAATATTTAAAATTTGTTCTTTATTATAATTAAAAGTTTTTTTACCACTATTCAGACACTGCAATTTTATTTTGAATGTGAACATGTATTAAAGAATTTTATTCTTTTGAAATTTTAAATCGTCAATATGCGCTTTAAAATTTCGTCTGAATTCGTATTTTACGAAATCGTCTGCATTCTTTTTTAAATAGTCAGATGCAATGGAATTCTTCGCAGTTCTGGTAATTCTTTTTTTGCTCTAACGGTTGGTTTCCTCGACAATTTGTGAAGTCGGCAATTGCTCAAGAATGGATCGAATGGAAGACAGTATTTCGAACCTGCAGAATGGGTGAAGGGTGAGTGGAATATATTTCTTTTCGAGTTGTTGAATTTAGGAAAGGATGCTTGTTTGAAATTTCGTAAGGAGAATGTTTTTTTTTTCTTTCTCAGTTCATTCTCTTCTTTCGATTACGCACTGTTTCTGTTATCCACACAGTCATTATGTTCAATGTGCTAGTGAAGCTACTAGGTTCCCGCTCACGCGGCTAGCAAAGCCGTAGGAGGTTTTTTAAGTTAAAAAATTCTGCCCGGTGCCTTCTACATCGCATGCTCTAACTTTTTCTCTGAGCCCTACAGACCGGCATAGCCGGGCTGAAAAAAACATCACTTATAGGTTTTTAAAAAAATCCTTATTATATTGCGGAAAGTGGTAACCGTAACTATGCCACAGAAGTGTTTACTTTGTCCGCAATCTTTATTGGCGACTTGGCATCCTTGGTGCGGCAAGGGTCACATTAAACATCACTTTTATCGCCGAATTATCCGAAATCTGTCTGAGATTTTATGAAACAAATGACATGCTTTCCAATTATTTAGTCTCTGAGAATTATTCCATTGAAGAATTTAAATTTGAATTAGGTGAATCGAAGTTTAACGAACTTCTTTGTCAAGTTAGCGGTAACACGCCAAAACTAGCAACTCTCACTTTCTCTATTGTGACAACTCTGTCTATTTTTCTGCTATGGCGCAAGCTTTTTTAAAATTTCGCCAAGCAGAGGGTTAAACTACTATCATACCTTTGAATTTTATAGATAAAATTTTATTTCATGTTTTTATTCCCTGGAATAAGAAACATACAGAAAGTACAGTAATCGTAAAGAAATTCGAACTCGAAATTCTGACGAATCTTTCTTTGAATTTGGATATATTTTCAATATTACGTATGTCTATGAACATGGTTCTCAAAACCGCTTTGTGGTAGATGGAGGAAATTTAGACTTTATATTAAATTTTAAAAATTATGCCACATTTTTAGTGAAATGCATGCAAGATAAATATGTTATTAAGTTGATATAATGATTGCAAAAGGAAAAGAGTTAGATACATGAAATTTGGAATATGGATAAAACATCTTCAGTGCAGATGCCAATGGAATTCGAACCATATCCGTCAAGGGGTTGACCCTCTATTAATGTATTTTCACAAGCATGTAGATGCGATAACTAAAAAAATCTAATGATTTAAATGTATGCAATTAAGTTGCTGATTTTGTGACTTTTATTGCAGTTAAGTTATATGACAAATTCTGGTTCGCCAATCGGTCTAAAACAGAAATTTGTGTTTCCGGTACTATTAACCGAACACTAACAATTAATAGAAAATGGTAAGATGTGTTCTCTGTTAAAGGTATTCGCCAAGGCATGCTATTAATCCTAAAGTTCGCTAATGGAATACAGTTATATGAATAATTGAGATGCAATTTTCTAAATGAATTGAAAACTTTATAATTTCCATCGTTCTTATCGACAAATTCATTTAAAAGCCTGTAAGACAACGAAAATTCACTCACTCTAAATTCTGTGATTAATTTCTTTTTCAGATGAAAGAGTTTCCTCAAAAAATCCATTTCGAATCTAAATTTGCAAAGCTGAAAGAAGAGAAATTTTGATTATTATCAAAAGATACTTCATAAAATATTTTGAATATCCTTACTTAATCTCGATGTTATTTCCTGTATAAATTAAAATAGTAATAAACGACTTCAATTAATTGTGAAGGAAATATCCTGTTTGATAAAAGTTAAATTGGATATGAACTACAAAAATAGCGCACCGTTCTGAATTTATCTTGTTGTTGTTGTTACTAATGGCACTTGCCATTGACAAGCGTTGACGCCTTCAGCTAATTTAAGCCAAATGAGCGTCTCTCGTTTTTGGAGTAGAGCCAACTAGGGGTAAGAGGTCAGCTACACACTCTTCACATTCGCTTACGCAGCACCGTTTTACTGGCGGGCACATTCACACACCTCACAAGTAGTATAGTATAGAAGAAAAACCATGCCCTGACAGGGAATCGAACCCGGGACGCCCAGATCATGAGAAAGACGCGCTACCTCTGTGACAGGATGCCGAATAAATTTAACTTAATATTAATAAAGAAGAAATGACAGAAATTTTGACTAAGAGTGAAGGGGGGTTAAGAATAAGACGTAATTGCTCTCATTTATCTTTAAAATAACACATAATAATTCATTTATTCATTTAAGATCAATTCATTTAAGATTAAGATCATGCATTTAAAGATCAACTGCTGATTTTTTGCCGCCTTTTGCTTTCTCGTGTACGTATTATGGAAAAGGTATTGAGGTTGATCCGTAGAGAGCATCACCCCTTTGGCGCACTTTTCAAAATCGTCAACTCTTGTATCTTATCTCACGGAGGAAGATATCCTCCAACGACAACATCGGGTTGAAATATTTGGCGCTAAATATTTTTGGCAAAAAGAGGGTGATGCTCTTTCCTGTCGCACCGGTATTGTAATCGATTTTTTTAAAAAATTCAAACTGGATATTTTGACGAATCTTCTAGTTTTAGAACACCCTTAATTAGAAAAACTCATTTTTGCAAAATGTCCGCTTGTTTGTCTGTAACAAAAATATGCCAAAAATGCCTTGGGATAGACAAATGAAGTTTCGTATACAATCCTTACAGGAAATTCGCATATTTGTATAAAATTTTTTGTAAAATTTGTTCCAAGAATATTTATTTGTTCGGTTGTTCGAATATATGCTAACACGATACTTACAAAAAGAAGAGGGATTCGGTACGCAGAATTAACATTTATAATGTAGAAAGCTTTCAATTTTTGAGCAAATACAACTATGGGTTAACTATATGTTTATACAAACTGTCTATGTTGACTGTGTCTATGTCTCAGCAAAATGTAACGCGATAATTCGAAAATACGAGGATTTAAATACATGAAATTAGATACGAAATTTTTATCAACAATTGCAGTTTTGTATCAAATTTTTGCTTCACTCGGTTGGAAATCCAAGGGCTTTTAAGAAACCTACAAAATAGGGACTTCGACATCCATTTTTTGCTGGAAATAAGCAGCATAGGCATATAAAATAAGGAATCGGACAATACTGCAAAAACAATATTTTTGCTTTTGACGAGAGAAACATTATATTGCAATGGAAAAATTCATTTGCACATCATTTGTGCACTCTGTGGGATCATCAGATTAGCAACCAACTCCATTTTATAAACTTCTCAATACTCGACTACATTTTGGCCTTGTCATTCAATGCGGGAACTCGATGCGAAATTGGCTCGATACCTCATTGGTTATTCTTAACCCACAAATACCTTTTACTCGGCAATCGAAACCGTTTGTGCTCAAAATTCCAGGGGATTTTAACGATTCGTCATATCTTGTTCGCATATACTCCTAATTCTTGGATATGCGAACACTTTTGGGAAAAAAATCCCTGCAAAAACATTTTTAAGTTTTTGAAAGCAATTGGTATTTATCACCATATCTAAAGCTCTATTGTTTTTATTGCCTAATCCTTCATCGTACTTTTTTACAGTTTTATTATTGAACTTTTTCTATCGCTACTTTATTATATGATTTTTGAACTTTTTAAAATACAGTTTTAGTCTTGTCCATATTTGACCATTTTTGTTTGACTATATGTATAGCACAGGATAACCTCATCTAGCTCTTGTGTCATGGAAACCAACAAACCAAACCAAACCGTTTCAATACACTGAAAAATATATGTATAAATTCAAATTTGGTTTTGTTGTACTATTATCTCCGTTCAGAGATTTAGTTCCTAAAAGGTCGCCAAGGATGACGTTAGATTCAATAAAAATTCTAAATTAAAGCCAAGGGTTAATTCTTAAAAATTAGATCTAAATAGTTATGCCAATAAACCAAACTATTTCAGTCTGTCGAGATAAACATGTCTAACACACATATTGGATTTTGGGGTACTATTAACGCCTGCCAAGTATTAATTTTCAAGAAATTCGCCAAGGATGACACGTTAGATTCAGTAAAAATCCTAAATTCTCGCCAAAGGTTCATTTTTTTTAATTTGCTTGCCAATGCCGTGTAAGGTATTCTCTGAGATAATACATTAATGAGAAATTATCCGAGAAGTTTGGGAAACCTACTCCAACTGATTATTATCGAGAAATCGTCTGAAAGAATTCTGCAAAATGTATATAAACTAGTATTTCATTTTCAAGGAAGTTAAGTAACTTCATAATTTTTTTGGGCGCTAAAGAGATACTTTTCCGTTAATCGGGCCGAAGCAAAAAATCGCCAAATAAGTTTGGCTGAATAATGCATTATTTGGCGATTCTTCGATTTAAAATCACTGTAAGAAATTTTGTGGAATCCTATATTAGTTGGCGATTTTTCATTTGCAACCGGTAAATACAAAAGTACTTTGAAAGAATATATGTGTATTTGAAATGTTAGATTAAAGGGATCAAAACTAGAATTTTATAGGAATCTAAGCGATATATATATATATATATATATATATATA
>JAOUZG010008059.1:1991647-2017536 GCA_026289955.1 Argiope argentata | reverse complement strand
GGGTAATGGAATTAGTGGGGGATAACAGTGCTACGTGCACTTAGTTACGAAATTCCTCTATAATAATTACTTATTGTCTATAATTTTTTCCTAATTTTGGGAGGGTCCCGGCGCCCCTGGATTCCTTATATATATGCCCTTGTCCTTACCGATCCTTAAGGATGCTTTTAAAGTAGTTATTTTCTTTTCAAACGCAGGCCATCTACATTTTATTGTTATACCTGTGTTTAAGCAAGAACTTCTTTGTATACAACATTTTTTGGAGTTTTTTTTTCTGTTGATAAATTCATTAAGCTGCTAGATGAACTGACTCGGGAGAAAGCTACATAAAATTGGCCGTTTGAAAAACATTCTCCTCTTAAATTGATCCCTGCTACTTTTAATTTCTGTCCTTGTGACTTATTAACGGTTATTGCAAAGCAAACTTTTACGGGAAACTGCACTCTTCTAAATTCAAAAGGATACCCCGACGGAATTAGTGGACTGCGGGGTATTAAAACCAACACTCCTCGAGCACATCCAGTAATAATCGTAGCTTCGATTACATGCTTATTAAGTCTAGTCATTCGTAGTCTGGTGTCATAGCATAATTTAGGTGGAGGAAGGTTTCGTAGTTGCATTACTGGTGTCCCAACTTTCAGGTGAAGTATGCGAGGTGGAAAAACTGGAATGAATTCATAAGACGCGTAATTTTTGCAGGATTGTTTTCAAAATTGATCAGGGTGTGCCAAAGCAATGCCAAATTATACAAAAAAAATTTAGTCTCATTTTTATTTATCAATGGATTAGATTTGTAATGTTGAAGAGGGAAACCCAATAAACGACAAAATAATTTTTAAATGCGCAATTTTCTATCAGATTTTTTCAATCTTTCACACGATTTTGAAAAATGTATCGAATTTTTTGTAAAAAAAATTTGATTGAGTTATCTTGAAAAGTTTCGGCGTAATTTAATATTAAAGCGAAATTTTGCCTCTTCGTTAAAAAATTCGTCAAAAATTCAGTTTTAAAAATTCGATTTTTAAAATTATATTGCAGAATACTATATCGTATTGCCTTTCAGGAAACATATTTTCTGTATTTTTCCAGCTAAGCGTCTATTTTACAGGGCCGTTCAAGAAATAGACCCGCCAAAATGGGCCTTTTTTAATAAAATCGATATTTAATTTTTGCGTCGACATTTCGTAAAATAAATTATATCTCCGTGGTCTACGATAAAAAGTCCATCCGATTCCACAGCGATATTAAGTATAAGTTGAACGGACGCGTAACGATGGCAATTTTAAAAACGCGGTTTTACTGGACGAAAAGGTACTCATGAGCGATCGCTTCTCCGGAAGGTCGGGTTTCACTCGGAAAGTAACTTTACAGGTTTTAATTTCACAGAAATTAAGGGGTTTTAATTAATTTCTCCTGAACTAATTGATATTTCGTGATGAAAAATAGATGTTGGCCGATTCTCATAGATACCGGATAAGCACAAAAAATTTCATCAAAATCGGTCAAGCCGTTTCGGAGGAGTATGGCAACGAAAACTGTGACACGAGAATTTTATATATTAGATATATATATATATATATATATATATGCATGCAAAGTTTAGCGCATGTTTGGTTAAATGAATTTCAAGAAAGCATAACAAATTCCAATTTCCTTCGTTTGTTCATGAAGAATTCCACCCGAAATATAGAACGTCTAAAAGATGCTCTATATATTTTTTCTCTCGAATAAATTGTTAACTCTTAATGCAATAGAATTTTAACTTATATCAATAAGTTTAAAATCTATTCATAGTTGGTGCCTGTTGGTCAAATGACTCAACAGATTTTTTTTTCCGAAAAAATTACTTAAAAATCTTTTGATGTGTAAAATAGACTTTAATGCAGGTCTCGCCAGAATAAGTTTTAAAATTAATTTTCGATTAATTACAAACCATATTTTCTTCAGTAAAAGAATTATTTTATATTTAGTGCTTGTTTTCTGTTGATAGAATAAGAACACCTGTAGTGCCTTAAAGCATTTTATTTATTTTCCCCTCGAGTTGCCGCTTGCATAGTTCAATTAAATATTCTACTATTTTTGAATATAATTTCCCATAGTGCTACGAGACTTAAGGCTAGTTTTATGACACGGATATTTTCATTACATTAAAAATGAAGTTGAGAATATTAAAACGATCTCGTGTATTTTAATATGTAATAGAAAAAATTAGCACAAAACTATTATTTTTTAAAAATGCTTTTATTTGCGAGTACGTTGGAAGTCATTTCTCCCCCCCCCCTCTTTCAAGCTGCATGAGACAATAAAGCCATTTTTTGAACTGCAACTGCAAAACATTTTTAAATTCAAATTTTATGCGAAACGTATGGATAGAATTTTATTATACTGCTTCGAACCGATTGCAAATATCGTCTAAGAACGTCTTTCGGCTATTTCAAAAAAAGGTAAATTCGTTTTCATTTCAAGGTTTCCATAACAAGTACTTTTATATATTTAGCATCTAATATGAGGTCACATTTACTATTCACTAGTTATGATAATTATTTTGTATGATGCGTTATGCGTTTCACTTCCTTTCCATTATATTTTTATTTATTTTGGGAACAGCTTTGATTTATAATCATTTTCGTCAAAACAATAGTTTATCATCAAATTTTAGTGATTTTGCCAAATATGGCGCGAGCAAAAGAATAACGGAAACAAAAAACCCACTGGAAAATCGCCAACTTCTGAAGGCGCCAAATGACTGAATATCAAAGTTTAGACCTATTTTGTTTTAAAAAATTTAATTTCAAATCATTAATTTTACCTTTGTGATCAAAAATAAAATTTCCGCTCATTATTTATATGCAATTTATGTATCTACACGTAATATTACAATTGTTCAATAAAATGCATTTTTCCGTTATTCAACAATTTGCATGAAGATATCGCCAAGCTTAAATATCGGCTTTATATTTTGGAGTCACATATTTTAAAAATTATTTTTCAGACTTTTTAGCTCATTCTTAAGTAAATCTAAAAGACTAAAGGTAGTCCTTTTTAGAGGCAGTATTTTACCAATTCATGATTTATGGCTGCAAAACTAAAAGTTTTTTTTTATTTATTATAACTTGTAGCTATCTAAGATGACAGAGTTTTTGGAAGATTGCTACTAATTTGGCATGTTTGGCAAGACACCAAATGCAAATGCCGATTGGTTATCAAACTCAGCATACAGCTAACATTTTGCTGTTTTTGGCATGCATTTCAAAATTTTATTTTATAAACTAAAACGTTTAAATATCGTAATCATTGATTACTTCTATCCGAAATCAAAATCAATTTTTCTAATCCTTCTGTATTTCTTAAAGTAACATAAAAACTTCTGCTAACTTCTTGATTATATAATAATAATTCCAATCTTCAGTTGAAATAAGTTAATAAGTAATATAAATAATTGTTTCATATTTTGTTAATGATTAATTCAACTACGAAATCTACTATAAAGAATTTCAATAATTACACATTTTGATTAGAATGAAACTTTAGAAAAATAAATTTTTAAAAGTCTGCATTTTTGTAAACAAATTTAAAAAGATTAAAATTGTTACTATAGCAGATAGTTTGATGATAAAAATAGCAAACTGACAGCGACAAGAGATTGTGGCATCGGGTCTTACACTTATTTAAATTTTAAAAAGCAAATATTGAGCAAATTATTTTATTAAGATTTTAAAATCCAATACTTACATTTTTAAAATAATCAATAAAACTTGTAAAATCACAAATCAATATCAAATTCACAAATTTAAAGCAATTCAAAGTAATCGCAATCGAAATTCAATCAGTATAAAGAACACTTTTCCAAGAGCACTTTTTTTTCGCTTGTAAGCTTTCAAAATCAAAGTTGCGAATGACAAGAAACAATTACTTGCCTGTAATTGTTCTAACCCCAACAATGCTTTCAACTGTAATAATGCTTTTAAATAACTATGCTAACAATAAAAAAGCGCTAATTATTAGGATATTCATTGCTTATGTATTATTCTAAGTTTGTTTGCTACCTGTAACAATCTCTGAATATATATATTGTTTAAAATTGTAGTGAAATTAAATTTGGAAATATTTCCAATTAAATATAATATCGCATTTTTGACATATTTTCAAAATTTCATTTAAATAATCTTCATTAAGTTAAAAAATTACAATAATTTTTTATAGTTGTGCTAAAACACAGATTTTTTTTATAATTTTTCAAAACTGAATAATTAAAAGTTAAATTTAAAACTTTTTCCAAAAAATTCACATACATAATTATTCGGTTATACATAATTATTCAGTTATAAATAATTATTCGGTTATTATAATCCGCTTAAAAGCTGATTGATAAGGTAAATAATGAAATATAGAATTTTCGGAATCGCAACTACAAGTTGAAAAATATTTTTAAGTACATTCTGAATACTTGCATAGAAACATAAGTATAAAATTTCCTAATATAGAAGTTTATGTTATTGCAAGTAGAGTTTTAAAGCTCAATCACGTTTTATTAACTTTGTGAATTTGGCAATGATTTTATTTACTCAACTAATCTTATCATGGCGATGCTCCTTTAATGAAAAACGATTTATTTGCTATGAACAAATTTAATAACAATATCTCCGATTGATTTAATTTCCCTATTTCATATAATTTAATCAATTACTTTCTACTTTATTTGATGTTATACTTATATTAAAATGATTTTTTAATGTCTTTTAAAATATTTTTTGATATTTTTTAAATAACTTCACCTGATTGATCCTAATTGCAATTAAAGATGCTAAATAATTTATTTTTAAGAGCCAAAAGTGATAGTTTTGGAAGGATAATGTTTCTCTCTCAATTAAAACGATGTTTATCTATTGCAAATGAATTTCTTTGAAAAGAAGAATTCGATTTCAACTTAAGTATGGTACAGACGCAAAGTTCTGGGTATCAATCTTTTTTTCTAAATAAACATTATATTAGCACATATACACGAATACTGAAAGGCTGGCTGTCATTACATAAAAATAATGTCTATATTGTCGGTTTTAGAGTAGAGAATTCTGAATTAGCCATTCATAAACTTGCAATTTGAAAAATAAACAAAATCTCAGTTCCTGCATCATATCGCATAACATTGTAATATCTCCATTTTCTCTCCAGTTTGCAGTTGCTAAAATTTCTGTAAATGCACTTTATAAAAATTCTCAGGAATTCCCAGGAATCCTGGTAATCTTCAGAATTAAAATGAAGGTAGTATTCTTTTATAATTAATATTGTATTACAATTACATGCGGCATAAATGTCAGCATATCCAAACGTTTCTTGTTTCTGTAATATACTATTCTATTAGAAGGTATATTTATTTATTTGTTTGTTTGGAATTCCAATATTTTTCTGAAATATTTTAATGAAAAATCATAAATTTTTCTGTTTTTCATGTTGTTTTTTTCCTTCTGTATAAAATAGATACAGCGGCCTTTGATTTAATAAAGTGAATAACACACAATGAATAATGTGTCAGTATGATTGGGACATGAACTACTATCAAATAAAATTTTCTTTATAGAATAAATTCACACTTGTAAAATAAATGTTTTCACCTAAATTTGTAAATAAGTATATTGTGTATCAAATTTTGTAAATAAGCATACTGTGTAGCAACTTTTGTAGATTAAAATCTGAAACGTTGTATGTGCGTAGATGAATGTAAGAGTAACATTTTAAAAATTGACACTTTTACACAATGAGAAATATATAAATATTAGATTTTTTTCTTAATTTATCTACCATCCAATCACAGAAACCAAAATGTTTTTATTCTATTACTCTCCTTATTTAAGGAAAATTTGCATTTGGAAATATATGTACAGGTACAATATTTACTGAAATAAAAAAAAATTATCGTACTTTTTCTGTATAGATATTCTTATATACAGCAATACATATTGAAAATTTTCCAACTCTTTCGTACTATGCATAATTAAGCAGTTAATGTTTCTAGATCTAAAGATTACTTCATATAATAATTGTATTAAATAAACTTCTTTTCATAGCGTAAAAACATTATGTGATTTACTAATTTATAAGCAATATTTTTAAAAAATATATGTTCGTATATAAAAAACGATACGTATATAAAATATAACGTTTTTGTTTATTTTTGAAAATATATTCGTTTAGCTTATTTATTTATTTTTATTTTATTAAACTGGTTTTTATTTTACTCCTGATTTTTTTTATTTTATTCCTGTAAGTGTCACTAGTTTATTGCATATTCACAGATACTTAACACATACTTGAATTTAAAACAAAGATTCCAATCCAGTTTAAGAAAGTGGTTTCTGCAGCAGACGCAAAGAGCAATATATGACTCATCTCCAGGTTTTCGTTTTATAGTAAACAAATATATTAGTTTCATTTGTAGTAAAAACTTTTGAAACAGTTTGCTTTTATTTAATTTATATTCCTTTTTTTATGTAGGAAATCGTTTATATCTTGTTTATTATCTATAGTATAAATAAATTTCTTTATGGAAACTTTATGTTAGGTATATAAATATCTTGTTCCATATGTACAAACTTCGTTTTAATCCAAGATTTCTGAAAAAAAAACTTTAATACATAGAGAAGTTCTATATAAAAGAGCTTTAGATCTTCTGAAATTAACATTTCAAAATTGATTATATTGTAATTTTTACTTTCTCATTTATGTAGTATAGAAAAATGTAGAAATCGTCAAAAAATTGGAACTGTAGATTTTGAAGAATCTCCACGTTTTAGATCTTCATGGGTTCTAAAAACACATTTGTAGAAAATGTCCGTCTATCTGTTCGTCTACTTGTGACAAAGATAACTCAAAAACGCTTTGATCTAGACGAATGAAATTTTTGTATGGCATTTACACCACATATTCTATCTATCAAATTTTGAGTAAAATTTATTCAAAGGAAGTCCGTTTGAAACAGCTGTTCAAATATAAGTTAACGCGATAACTACAGAACGAATAAAATTAGATAGATAAGGTTAGTTACATAGATCTAACATCTATAGTGTAGAAACCTGTCAAATTTTGAACCAAATTCAAGAATTAGTTGACTTTAGTCTTTCAGAAACATGTAAACTCGATAATTCCAGCACGAAATGGCTTAAATATACCAAATCTGGTATAGGACTTTATGACAAGTGCAGTTTTCTAAAAAAATTTGTTTCAATCAGTTGAGAAAAACTAATTTAAAACACAAATTCCATTTTTTGGGTGCTATTAACGTCTGCCACCAAAAAAATCGCCAAGATTCAATAAAAATGCTATATTCATGCCAAAAGTTCATATTTCGTAACTATTCGTAACTATATAAGATGTTTTCTGGAATGACAAGTTTATCAGTGAATATTCGAGGAAGTTATAAGAAAAATTTATTATAATCAATTTTTTTATTTAATTGCCAGTCTGAGGATTAAAATAATGTGCAAGAATAATTTAAATCGTAATTTTTGCTTAATTGTGCTTTATTAGCATATAATCTACAATCATTCATGGTAAATAAGTATTCTTTTAGCATTAATAATTTATTATAAATACGTGAAAACGATTTATAGAACAATACAAATGGCAGGGTTTTTTTGTTTATTTCCAGAACATTATACATTTCATAAAACATATGGACATAAATCTATAACTTAAATTTTAGCACTCTTTCACAGTATTTCGAATTCTCAATATTTCTCACGAGTTTTTTTTTCCATGAGTTATATGAATTTTATTCCCTTGAGTTTATTTTTTCCCATGAGTTTATATGAAATTTATTCCAATCCTTTTTGGTTTTACAACCTTTTTTTTTCTTTCTCAAAAATGACTAAGAAGGTTTTACTCAGTTCATGGCTGGAGAACATGATAGGCGTGGCGGTTGGTGTATACGCCCTGAAATTAATGAAAAATCTTATTTTTTGTTTTGAAACTTGTTTACCTTTCTAGATAACGAGTTTGATGCTAAACGAAAAGGAAAATAATAGTAACGAAGAAGGAAGACTGAAAATAAATCAAGAAGTAGGAGATAATCAAATTGAAGCTGCATAGAAACTAGCCCCAGAAGGCATCAGTTACGTTCCCCAAGCATTAGCTGCACTGCAGCTGAAAGAATAAACGAAAGTTTCCTCCCGTGGAATTTGATGGTAGCTTGGCTGCTTCGAATGCAGTCCAGGATTGGCGTATGTCCGATTGTGTATTCTTTTCTTCTTCTTCTTTCTCTAGCTTATTCAAGGTTATTCTCTTGATGAGATTTTCTTCGATTTTCGTTTGCTGTCAGTAGGGTTAGAGTTTCATTTTTCAGGTTAGTCTTGCGGAAATTCATCTCCTTTAAAATAGATTCGCTCCTTTTTTTTATTATTAAAGTTCATTCACTGGAAGAATATGCTAGGATAATTACTAAACTATAGTTTAAAACGTTGGGCTGTTTAGAGATTCTCTTTAATAATTTCATTTTCTTGTAAAATATTTTTTGTGCACTTTCGTTTCTGAACTAAAAAACAACTACCTGAATTGGTATTAAAATGCAATGGAGTCATCTATTCTTTGTTCTTATTGTAAAAAGTCATAGTTGTGATAATTCAGATTGTTCACCAGCCTATAAATCCACCTCAGTAGATTCCGATTCTCCATGTTAATGGAATTTTTTTATTATCTCCATTTAGAATCACTTTGATGTATTTCTATCTCTTAATATCTTGCCATTTCCACGATGATACACTCATTCATTTCGTTATCATAATCTGTAAGTTCTCAAAAAACTTGACGACAACGGAAAAAGTTTTTACTTCTTAAAGTTCATAGTCATTTTAATTCCACACTTTGTCCTTAAATATAAATAGTAAAAGAAGGAATAAAGATCATCATCTTTTGAATGAAGATCCTCCACCGAAATTAATCCTTTGTACAGATCTTCCAACACCTTTTTCCTATATACACATCTATGCAGGGCCTGACTAAGGCAGGGGCATACGGGGCAGTTGCCCCGGACCCCCACATAAGTGGGTTCCTTCAAATCGGATATAAATTTTATTTTATGTTTCCTTTTTTACTGAATTTTCTACATTACTAAAATAGTAAAGCAGCGTGGGCCCCATATAAGTTTTTACCCCGGGTCCCAACTAGGTTTAGTCGGACCCTGCATCTATGCAGCAGGTGGTATTCGATCAGGGTATTGGATCCACATTGGTGAAGAGGAACTCCCTGGACAGTGTGGTGCCAACGGGTGGCTTTGTTCTCATAGCCGCCCCTGCTTTCCTGCGGGCGTCGAAGGAAGAGGTCGAGTCAGAAACGTTCCAGGGACGAGGTTTGGGAGGTTCGCTGGTCTCGATGATGTCCAGTTTGCTGTGCTCCACCCCGTACGAGAGATAAATAGACAAACCTGTCAAGAGACGGTATGATTTGTGGTGACAAAAATAAGCAAACAAAGACACTAGTTAGTCATTATTTTTACATTGGAGAACCAAAACATCTTTAATAAGGAAGTATGCGAGAAAGTTTTGAGAAGACCATTTCCTCTAGTTATATTTTACATTATTGCTCTTCATACGGATATTCTATTTTGAACCATTATGAAAACCTTTTAGAAACTAGAAGATATACTCGATTTTTAACATGTGGAGACTTGATAAATCGACAAGAGGGGTCAGTTTTCTACTATCTTACATACTCCCAAAATACAGGAATACTTTGAATTTAAATTCGTCTTATTGATTGGTATAGAATATATATTATGCATTTTCTTCACTTTAGCAAACTGAAACTAAAACTTACAACACATTTACAATCATGACAAATTTTATTTCATTAGCTCATTGGGTTGTTGTTGTTTCTTATGTCACTTACCAAGGCCAGGCTCGCATAGGTAGCAAGAGATTTAAGCCTAATCAGCGTCTCTTGTTTTGTAGTAGCGCCAACTAGGGCCAAGGATGCGACTTTTGCTATCCACTCATCACTTTCGCTAGCGCAGCCTCTTTTTACAAGAGAGTACATTCACTTACCTTACAGATAGTACACAGAAAAATAACTATGCCCAAACCAGAACTCCCAGATCACGGGGAAGATGCGCTACCCATTTCAAGGACACCGGCGCCCATTGGGTTTTCACTTTATTGTATTCTCATATACATAAATATCTTTACAGTGAACAAATTAGCGTTTAATCAAAAATTTAATAAGACATCAACAAAAATTAACATTAGATTGATCGCCCCCCTTTAATTTATGTTTGTATGAACAATGACAAACAAACTTCTCTTAAAAGTATTTCGCCCCTAGTTTGAGATTACATTCTATTTTAGTTTTCAGATCCCATACTAGATTGTATTCGTCAACTTCATCTTTATCTTGAGTTATCATCTTTAAATACCAATGGATGTAATTTCAATATATTGGAATCGTCTAACTTTTTTTTCTGCATATTTCCTAATAAAAATCTATCAATAATTTTGTTGACAAATATTTGAAAGATTTTTGACTTAAAATATCTGTTTAAAAAAACCAAAGCAAAACTTTATTTTTATTAAATTTAATTGAAAACTACCGATTTTTTTTCTTTCATTTTTTACAGTTATCATTAAAAAATGTATTCAAATGTGGCTGAAGAATTTTAAAAAATCAGAAAATTTCAGGCTTAAAATAAGTAACTCGTAAAGCTATTACTTTCATACTTATTTACGAATAAAGTAAATAGTACAATATTATTTAAATTTTCATCAATTGAATTATATTGTACTTCATTTCTATTTGTTTTATCTATGTATATTCTTATGAAAATTTTAGTTTTATGGCCAAGTTTTCATTAACAGAAAAACTCTGCTATTTCTGTAAAATACAAGACTGTTGAATTCGAGAGGGTGTTTGTTCCATTCTTAAGTAATACTGAATACAGCACACCAGCAGGAAACTTGCTAGTCCTCTGACGGTATTTTTCTTTCTTTGATGTTCTAGCATTAGTAGAATTAAACATAAAAATTGAAAATGTTTTTTTTACAGGGAGCGATGCTCCTCTTTTTTCCCTCAATACAGATATCTTTAAAAGAAAAGTGATTAGATTTTATAGGGGTTTAGATCAAAAAGTTAGTGTACAAAATTAAATCAATCAGTGATTATATTAATGCATTTAAAAAGGTTGCGTCTAAAAAATTTCGCATTATATATGCCCGGATTCACTACTTTAAATTAATGTAACATTTATTTGTAATTTTAAGGTCTTAATGAATCTGCCGTTTTAAATTTTAAAAAGTGATTTCAATTTCTTTTATATATTTTTGATAAGGAAAGAAAAGTTTATTTTTTGCAATAAACCTCATTGCCTTGTCTATCAGATCTAGATACAATCACCATCATCATACCGAGATAGGGAGCCTAATACAAGGGAAAAGTTAGTGTTTTTCTTGTAATGTAACACATCTGATTGTTTATAATCACAGTACCACTATATTTATCAGCTGATTGCTTGTAAAGTATAACTGCGAAATGACATTTACCCAGAGAAAGCCAGAATAGCATCCTCAGCCAGGAGCCTGTCTGCAGATTGACGACAAGAATAAGATTCATTAGAATGCTCACAGCTGGAATGAATGGAACAAGAGGAACCTGTAAGTAGAAAATTAAAATCAGTTTTACTGAATACTGAATTTACAATTACTAAAATTTAGTAAAGCTGGTCGGACAGACTTTATACAAGGTGTATTTGGGAAAATGCACTGAATATTTAAAAAATAGGATAAAAGTCAAATGAAGGCAATGGCAAAAAAAAAAAAATAATAAATGAATGAATAGATATCTTTACTTATTTTTATGTTCAAAGTTTTGATTGGAGGGTTAAATGTGTTCAGAATATGTTTAAGATATTATTTTGTTGATTGTTTTAAAATTTCTCTATATGCTTCAATTTTTTTATTGATATTAAAAACCAGGGTCTACATACACAAAATAATCTAAAATTTCTTACTAATTTTAAGTACTATTTTATCTGTTTTAATGCACTTGCATCAATTACAAAGAAAAATTTGTTTCCCATTTTATTGACTATTAAGTTAAGATACTGCTATGATAATTAGATTTTTTTTGTAAAGTTTAACTTTTGCATTTATCCAAGAAATTTTTATGTGTAAAATCAATTCATATAAGATTCCCGTTATCTACGTTTTACACACCTAAGTATACTATGAATTTTAAATGAAATTTGATAAATAGATTCCCTTTTTCATAAATATTTTTTAGTTAAACTTATGTCAATGTAATAATTTAAAGAAATTAACACAGATTTTCATTATTATATTTTATACTTCTAAAAAACTATTCAAAGGTGCTTTTTTAGAAACCACTCACAACATTTTTGGGGTGCATCAATATGTTGGATAACAGAAAATGGAGAATTATTCCTTAAGAAAATATGAAATACAAATATAAACCACCTAATCAGCATGTATAAAAGGAACAGTTTTGTAAAAATCTGCAATACAGGCAATCAAAAAACTGCTAATTTGAAAATAACAACAGCATTTAGGGGGCATTGCTAGAGGATTTTTTCCGCCATCAACATTATAAAGAGAGAAATCTACTCCTTTCGTCTTTTGTAATCTCCTAGTAGGATATCGAATTTTCTAGAAGAATATCCATATTTAACCCCAATTCAAATCGAATCAAAACTGTATTCCTCTGATATTCATATATGTTGCTAAAATCGTCAAATCTGTCGCCAAATTTTGATCCACCAAATCTTGAAATTTAAAAACAGTGCCCCTAAACTTCAAATTTCACACCTTTTGATGGATCCAGAATGGAATATTGAATATTGTAGATTTCTTTTCTTCATAGAATTTTGTCGGGCTTCGGAACAACGAAATTATATATTCTAGACTTCAAAATATATAATGTTCACCATGTATACAGGTATGAAAAATCATACAAATTGCATTCAAAATTTTATATTATTTATTTTATTTTCAGATGCAGAATACATCAAACCTATCCCAGTAGCCATTTTCAATGAAACACCCAAGATATTTCAATTTACAATAAGTAAGTTTATTTTTAATAGTTTGTAGTTGATTGTTACTATATTAAAGATTTCTGAGTAATAATCAGTAGCGGATCAAGTAATTTTTAATTCTTTTTCTTTTAAAATCTCTTTTCAATTAAATTCTTCTAAGTAAATAGAAAATTAAAAGCGATTTCCAAGTCATTTAAGTCTATTACTTCTTTACTTGTATTGAAACGGTGCGTTATTATCATAAACAAGATATTCAGTATTCGTTCTAATTAGGCTATTCGGTTAAACTCAGGTATGGAAAACTTTTTAAGGAAAATCTAAAGTTAGTTTTTCACCAGTAAACATAATTTTTTGTTATAAAATCTCAGAAATAATATTATTTTAAAGATACTTCAATATTAAAATAAAGAATCAATTTATATTTGCATTTATAAAAATTCTTGACGATCTGGTGTCAGCAGTCTGGATAGAATTTACAAGTCCTAACATTCTCACCTTCTAAGTGGGCTTCTCTTAAGGTTTCATAAAATTTAATAGAAGTCGTGAGTCATAGGAGCTAATCATATCAGTAGAGATATTAAACTGTTTTAAAGTTATTTTGAAATCCTCAACAGGACAAATATCTCATGCGGGTCATAGTTTTTCCCATCTCCGATATACATGAATGATACAGCTGCAGCAGATGCTGTTACTTAGAACGTAACAGAACAACGAGTATAACAAACTGAACTTTCGCAAAAGATATGCTCAATCTTTGGAAATCCAACAGCCTTCCGCGAATTCGAACCATCAAAACCATTTTTATTGTACTTCAGGGAAAGCTGATATCTATGATCATAACTACTAACGTTTTATACAATTAAAGTATCTTAAAATAGCTACATCCCCTTTAAATGATAACATACCCTTTTTCTTTGGAGGATAACTTTATGTTAGAAAGATTTAATTCTTTTTTCATAGCAACGTTTTTCTTTCTATTGTAATGCGTCATAATTTTATTTATTTCTTTATTTAAAAAAAACAATCTCTGTAATATAGTAACTTTTTCTAGGAACTCATTTCATATTTTTAAAATAATTATATAAAAATATGTGTTTGTTAATCGTTTTTCCCAAAGCAATATCTTTGAAGCATATTTCGAAAGTACATATACATAATTTCCATGTACATATACATATACATAATTAATAATATTTTAGTACATATACATAATAATTTTATACATAATTTCCAGAAAATGTTAAATAAAAATGTATAGCAGTAGTTACTAATTAAATGAATTTTAAAGATCACCAAAATTTAAAAGGAAATATTTTTGTAACTATATAAATAGCAAATAGATCATACTAATGTTATATCGATATTGAATGAAAAAGTGGCAGAAATTACAATATCTTTTTTTGTTCTGTTAATGGAAAATTATATTTATATGCAAAATATTTTATTGTTTCATTTCAATATTTTGTAATTCAGCTGTTTTATTTCTAAAATCCATACTTTCGCATTTCAAAATTCCATATACAATAATTTTGTTTAACTCTTTTTATCCAAAGAATTTTTCTTTTTTATCTCCAAAAGAAAGTTATGAGTTATTATTTAATTTTAAGATACAAATTTAAGAGGTCTTACCATGAAACGAAGAGATTGGCTGGATTGCTGATGGAGCAAGATGATTCCAAAACTTGCAATGGCCCATAAAAGAATAAGGCATAAAATTGTAATCGCCCACCAGTAACATTCGGTGATATACCAAAAGCAGGTCTTCGAAAATACACAGAGAGAGAAGCATGAAATGACGTATGAAATCACACAATATATCGGGAGTCGACCCGGACTTAGGTTCACGTACGTTTTCAATTTTTTGAAACGGTCTTTGAATTGACCGCCATAGTCTATAGCAGGAGTTTTAACTACACTAGTTTCGCTTATGGAAGTAAGCTCATGGATATCCAGCCGAGGTCCTAACATTTTAGGTCTGTATCTAAGGATAATAACAGAGGCACTCACGATCATGTAAGCGAATAATGTGCCGATGGATAGTATTTCAACTAAAGAGTGAATATCCATCGTGAGAGCCAGTATCATGGATATGACTGCAAACACATACATTGACCTCAGGGGTGTTTTTGTCGTCACATTGACCTTAGAGCAAAATGTAAATAAGAGACCATCATCAGCCATCACATAAATTATTCTAGTGAGGGAAAATAGACTGCCGATTATGGTTCCAGCCATTCCACAAACTGCTCCAATGACAACCACAAATTTCGCCCATTCTACTCCATGGGCTTCAAAAGCTTCTGGAAAGCCAGACTCGTCAGCTATGTCTTTGTAGTTTACCATCAAAGTCAGGACGGAAGAGGCTCCCACATATCCTAAAGTCGCCACGGTGATGACAATGATAGTAGCTCTTGGAATTGTCCGCTGGGGATCTTTTGTTTCCTCTCCCGCCGTCGCAATGGCACTCAATCCCACGAAGGCGTAGAAGCAGGAAGCTGAAGCAGCAAGTGTCCCCGACCAACCGTACGGGAAAAAGCCTCCCTCCTCATTAGACCAGTGTTTGGGTTCAGAATAGTAAGCTCCCGTAGAGATGATGATTATGATCACTATCACATTAACAATGGACACAACATTCGTGAGATAGGACGTATACTTGATGCCGAAAGATAGGTAAATAACGAAAATCAGGATGACACAGACGGCAAAAATGTCCATGTGGTCGGAAAGTAAGACGACATCTACAGGTCCTACTAGGGCATCAATGCTGTCTCGGATTATTCCACCAGTCAGTGAATCAATATAAGCACTACATGCCCTTGCGGTGGCAGCTGCCCCAATGGCATTCTCCAGTGCCATGCTCCACCCCACTAGAAAAGCCCAGATCTCTCCAAGAGCTAGATATGTGTAAGAGTAGGCAGATCCACACTTAGGGTACCGGACACCCATTTCGGCGTAACTTAGAGACGCCAATAAAGATGCGAAACCACTTATGACGAATGAGACAACAATGGAAGGTCCTGCCATGTTCTTGGCAACGGTACCAGTCAAGACGTAGACTCCTGATCCCACCATGTGACCTATGGCCAAAAGAGTGATGTCTACCGTGCTGAGACATCGTCTCAAGCTGGTGTCCATGGCATCATTTGGGTCTAGAATTTTCCTGCGGGTGAGCCGGGATCTGAAAATTTTTGAGATCTCTGTAGGTGTCTTCCTAATTTTTGGAGGGAGTTCTGCAAAAAAAAGAATAATTTCTGCTTACTTGAGGTGAAACAGAACATACTCTTTAAAATAATTATTTGAAAAAGATGATGATGAAATTGTATGACAGATAAACGAAAGTGATCGCAAACAACCCCCCCCCCCCCAAAACCGAAATCGTTGATGCACTGTCTAAAATATCTTCTGTAATAACAAACTTTTGTATATCGAGTGATGATGTTTTCCAATAGAATGAGCTTAAATCATTTTTGTAGTGATTATTCTTTAACTTGAAAATTAAATGCCAAATCTAAAAACGTTCTATGTAAAATAACTGTGTTAAATATGGCACTTTAAAATATAGCAAATTTTCATTAATTTTCAGTTTACAATTTTTTAAAATTACATTAAATGTTTACTTGGTGTCATGAAATATCGATAATTGCAAACAATACGACTAAACAACAAACATTCAAGATAAATTAAAAGACTCAAAAGAAAAATGATATAAAGAATCAGGGTATCATCTACAGGAAACCAGCTTAGTAGGCCTAATTAAGGTGCTGATCTTTAACAACCAACTTACTTACATTCATAAAATAGCAAAGAGACTCGAAGTGTTTTCGATCATTATTATGCTATGTGATTTCGATCATCTTCTTAATACTTTGGCATCTCGCGAATCAAGAGGAAACTTCAAATCAACATTATTTCAATATCCCATTAATTTCTCAAAAGCAGAAAAAATATGTTTTAATGAAACAGATGATAAAGTACGATGGTATGGATTGTAGTATAGATTGGTATAGATGATAAAGAATGCGTATAATAAAGTTGAACAAAGACAGCTTTAATATAATGAGTTTCAGTTATCACCAAGACAATCAAAACCAGTTCCCCCAAATTATATTTCTTTGCTAGCAGAATTGGGAGCACGTGCTACTGTCATTTTAACCAAATAGTAGATTTAGTCAAATATAATGGTCAAATGGATGATTAGAACGCAATATGAATGCGTTGTTTCCCGTTTGCTTAAATTATTCTTAGCTTGTGATTTATAAATTCAAATTGACAAAAAGTAAGCATTTATATTCTATGCTCTCTTTCGAAAAAATTTCACAATTCCTGACCAGTTTGAAATCAAACCTCTTGAATGAATTTTTTTATACAACCACAAACTCTTTAACAACACGGTGTCCTAGTGTTACGTTTTCCTTACAGATATTATGAGAAAACTGAGACAAGCCTATCTAAGATATTTTTAAAGCATTATAAAACAGTATGCCAATTATGAGGAGTAATAGTCATGCTAACTTTCTTACAGGAATACATTTTGGCATCTTTTCTTCAAAACATTTCCCGATGCAAAAGGAATCAAATTAACTGTATAGTAGAAAAGCCACATGTAGATGCGTATATTATAAATAAAATTTAAATAATACAATCATTTTTCTTTCATTTCTGAAAATTTAAGCATGGGTTGTTGTTTTTTACTTGCGAGGAAAAATTCGTTTTGTAACTTATTCTCCTTTTATATGAATGGATACAAAATGGTCGAAATGCTTTATATTCTTTTGTCTTCATTGTCATAAAAGTTATCAATTTTCCTTTGTTTTATTATGATGGAAATGCGACAATTTATTTTAGCTCATCTTTGACGAAAAGAATTTTTTTTATTTATTCAATATACGAGATTCCCAGGCAGCAGTATCAAGAAAAATGATCTATAATAAGCATTTAATCGAATTTCAAAGCCAAAGCAGATCCCACAACCACTGATTTAACAACTATATTTGTTCCTATAAGACGTACCCTCCACTTCGGGTATGGAAGCTCTTCTTCCAACGGACACACTTTCGTCAGGTGGTAAACACCCCTGCTTTGTCCACTTCAGCATATTCCCACACAGCCGTTCGAACACTTTTATCACTTTGGCAGTTGTTCTTCCGCTCTTATGAAGTATAATCGAAATTCACAATACGTTCAACAGCATGTCCCTGAAGAGCAAAGATGATTCATTTTAGATTTTGGATTTATCTCTAATCTTCTCTAAGGAATTATAGAAATTTCTAACAGGTTGGCAATGCACAGGGTATTAAAAAGGCTAATACAAATTTCGTAGGTATAAATATGTCAATAAGAAAATAAATTGTGTACCGAAAGGTACATTATTTTTTAGAAAGACTACTCATTTTATGAAAAATACCTAAGTTTAATATCTTATGTAGTGCATTGTCTTATTAATAAAATTGACATATACCATTGAGTAATATCTGGTACTTGTTATACATGATTCATTGTCAATACTGGTTCAATAGGTCTTTCTTACAATGACAGATTGTCTGAGATCCAATAATTAAAAAAATCCTGATTAGTTCTTTACGTTTTCTTTGTAGTAAATACATTAAACTTTTATCCCATTCCTTGGCTTAAAAAACAAAGCATTCAAAACTTTTAAATTTAGAGGTGATAAATATAACCGAAGCGCAAAACATTCTAACTAATTCAGCTAATCAGACCACAATTTTTTTGGTATGTGAAGTTTCGGATATTTCAAGATCGTTTGATCAGCCGATAATGAAGAAATTTCACCTTCCTCACGAACTCTTAGCTCATAAACGTAACTAGATATTGTTTCCAACATTCTTCTCTGCCATAACAGTAATATTTCCAGAAAGAAAGATTTATAGGAATTCTTAAGGGAACGTTAAAAGAATGATTCAGTGACCTCCACCTTTGACAAAACACTTGGCGATTTTAGAAACATAATTAAAAGTTGTTGTTTTTTTAATTATGGTCCTATATCTATTAGAAAATGAGATCCGACGATTCATCTAAAATTTGATATTCTATCATATCAGAAACCCTATATAAATTCGAGAGGACAAAGCGGTTCATTTATTCTTTTCTTGTACTAATCACAAAGAAATTGTCTTGTGTTACGTTTAGAATAGCAATTTCCACTTAGGGATTTATTATCGTTTGATTAGCCTCTGCATATGTTGTTCTTTAAGCAATCCTTAACAGTGTTTTTATTGACTAGGCCTCATATTTTCTCGAATATTAGTGAAACGAAGCATCAATTTCCGTTATCAAGTTTTTTGGATTATAATCACCCTAAACGAAATATTTCTATAACAATGTTCTTGATCATGCTGTCACTGAGAATCCAAGATTATATTATGAATAATGAATAGGATTTAGGCACAGGCGAATTATTTAGGATGCCTGAAAGTATTGAGTAATTTAAAGCTTCATATTTGTTTTTAAAGTCTCCTGGTTTTATTTTACACTTTTCATAATATTTCATAGCTGTGTCTCTGGAATTTTAAGAGTTCTTATGATTTGAATTTATAATAAGAATTTTCCCATTATTTATTTGTTACGTTAATCTCGAGGAAATTCATGATTTTATGAATTATTCTACCTCATTCAAGGGAAGGGTTTTCTGATATATTAATTTTACGTTATTTGTACAATATAATCTCAAACTTCCCGTTTTCTCTTTGAATCTTAACAACTCACAAACGTTTGCAATTTCTGCTACCATTGATTTCTTATTACAATGTCTTGTTTTATCTCTTTTCACTTAGCATCGATTTTTATATTATTTTCGAAATACGAATTTACTTCATTCTGTCAAACGATAAATTTGAAAAATGTAACACTAAAATAAATATTTTATAACTAAAAAATCCTTGATCTCTTTTTAACTATTCGATATTCGTAAACTTAGTGCAGCTGAAGAGCTTTGAAAAGTGAATAATTTAACCATGAATCACAGCTTTGTGAATTCACTATTGCCCAAACAACGAGAAACAAGAAAATATTAAAATGATTTTTTTAAAAAAAATTATTTTGTATATTTGGCTAGAAAGATCTTAAACGAAGATTATAAAACCTAAATTATCAAACATATAACATCTAAAAAATTATTTTATTTTTAAGCTTTCATAAAAATTTGATTGGTGGAAAATATCATAAAATGAAATCGCCAAATCATCAAAGCATGATAGAAAGTTTTCTCCTGGCTATAAAAATATCTTTTTAATACGTAGGCATATACAATGAAATTATTTTTATCACTTAGTTTTTGTACTGACGCTATTATTGGAAAGTATTTGCAAACCAAAGAGGTTTCGAGTTATCTTTATTACAGACAGAAAGACATTTTTCAAACATGTGTTTTTCGAAATCGTTGAGGTCTAAAATTTGGAGATTCATCAGAATTTCAAGTTCAAATCTTTTTTGACAATTACAAGAATTTCTCTATACTTTGCATACAAAAAAGTGGAAAAATACAAGTTTTTTTTACGGTTGAATTTTTCTTTTTTCAATAATCGAAGACTCAGGATTTTATTTATGATAATTTGCATAATTCTGAAGATCATGTCTCTTTCTAAAACCATTCCGATGGGAAAATTAAATGTGGCGGATTTTGTAGAACGATTTTTTTCCAACCCATTCTTTTAGTATAAAAGTACTTGCGACTAAATTTGACTGTCATTGCATCAAATATTGCCTCAATTTTATATTATTTAACAGTATATTAACAGTATATTTACTGTTAAATATACTGTTAAAATTGAGACATTTTAATTGCTTAAAAATTTTAACCGTCGGAACTCCTAGAACAAAAACTTCTTGACTTTCTTATTCTTTTAACTTTCATTTTCAAAATAAATCTAAGCTCTTGCTTTTTATAAAATGATAAATAGAAAATTATCAATTACAGGAGCCTATAAACTGTCTAACCAAAAAATTGCATTTTTTGCTCATTTTTTAAGCATCTCAAAATGTATTAATCATCCTTTTTGTATTTCAGACTAAAAATATTCTTAGGTTTTTTTTTCTTTTGAGGAATATTCAATCAAAATGCTGAATTAGATAACATGAGCTTTAAATTAACATAAAAATAGTAAATATTTTGGGGAACGTATGAATAAGGTCACTTTGAAATTTGCTAATCGATGTGAAAACTATTCAAAGCAAATTCATCTTTCAGATGAAAATTAGTTAAGAGCTTTCATTCCAAGCGAAATATATTATAGTTTGAATAATTTTTGTAAAAAACAGAATTTCTTCCAAATGATCTTTTGTAATTTCGTTGTAAAGACAGACATAACAAGCAGTATAAAAAAATAAGTCAATTTCTACTTGGGTCAACAAAGGAAATTTTTATTTTAATTCCTTTTTATTAAATAGTTATAATTAACATAAATATTTTTTCAAGAAATGATTTGTTTTCGCATGAATTGAACTCGCATTCTTCACCTTCATGCGAAAAACACTGAAATCCTCGCATTTTAACGATTGAGATACTGCCTGCCGATTTCCATTTTCATTGCAAACTGCTGAAACTCTATTTAAAGTATTAAAAATTAATTAAATTTAATAAATGAATTGATATTTGAAAGAAAAAAAAACTATTAACTTTGAGTGTTATCCACTACAAGTTTTAAAAAATGTATTTAAACTTGAGAGATGAATTAACAATATTTCATTAAGGATTGAAAATTTGAACAGGATATATAAATGTATGTAGGGAGAGTGTGAACTAATAGTAGGAATTGAAAAAGCGCAGTTTTAGAAACACGCTCAAACTGTTGAGCACTTCGCTAATGCACAATTGAACAGCTGCGGCATTGGTCAGCAGATAGACGAAGTTTACTGCCATTGCGAAAGAGATGACTTTTACTGGTTGATATTTGAAACAGGAATCAGTGTCGGCCATTCCAGTCGATTCGCTCTCGTATAAGAAATGTATGCTAAACTTTTATAGGTGCATGAAGACATCAAGACTAAAATAAAAATCTGAGCACAACTGCTTTTCGATTGTTAATGCCATGAATTTCACGCTGCGTAAGAGACATTAGAAATAGAAGTAGTTATTCCGGTAAAATATGATGAAATTTATGCCTATGTGTCTATGTAAAAGTTTTATTATCTACGTCATTAAGTATATTTGACTTTTTTATATTACATTTTATTGCGTATATCTAAGATTTTATACAATGTCGCCTTCTGAGACAAACTGATTCATTGTGAATATTGGTTGCTAAAAATAATTGGTAATAAACCTAGAAAAAACCTCTTTTACACGTAATTGGATCTTAAATGGATACTTAAGTAAAGTATTTTTAAGCATCCGGCTTCAGAAAAAATGTAATTCCCTCTAGTTTTGAAGCCTTACGACATATATATATATATATATATATATATATATATATATATATATATATAATATAGGGTGTTCATTAATTATTGTCTGGGTTTCCGTACCTCATAACTAACGAATAAAACGATTACGTATTCTTAAATTACAACTCAAAGAATTTTATTAATGATATTAAAGTGCATAAAAAACTTATATTAAAGCTTGCACAATTTGCACTTTGTAGGCATTCAGTTGAAGGCGGTTATGGAGAACGTTCCATATAACATTATGGTATTATTAGTCTTCTTAAAATGATCTTCGATTTACATCCTCATTTATATGCTGAAAATTACACTTTTCTAAGATCAGTTTGTAACAAAAGTTAACAGTTTTTTTAAATGATACATCGGAAAAATGACAAAAATTTGCTTAATCCTTAATTACTTCGTATTCTAATAAAATTTTTAAAGTAATCTCTCGAATGCATATGCCCCTCCTTCCAAAGTATATATATACCAATTTTTGCAACTCTGGTTCAAATGGTCCAGTCTGCAAAGCATCAATACACACACTATTACACATCTATCTTCATTATTCGTAAATATGAATATTCATTCACCTTTGACTTAAATTAAAATTCATTAATTATTTTTAAATTATCATTAGCATTAAAAATTATTATTATATAATCGAAACTTTTAAAGTTGTATTTGTATTTATTTTTAAACAAAAAATGATTATAACCACAACTTTAATGGTGATAAATATTACCTAAATTATTCCTATCAAAAAATTGAATTTTTCAACATATCTAGATATATATATTCTACATTTTTATGCCTCCACTCGCATCAATGTTACTTCTTGAAGAAATTGATTCTGAAGATTCCGAACTAATCCATTTATTTTTAGACAACAAACTTGCTTAAGGATAAGAATTTTTTTAATCTCAATTTTAATTTTTAAAAATCATGTAAGACTCTACAATCGCAACAAAATCCAAGATGGGAGGGAGAGAGAGAACGCTTCCTCAAAGTTTTTAAAACGGAAATTGTAGAAAGAATAGATGAAATATTATTATACTTAAAAAAAATTTGTAGGACGAATTTCTGTAGCAATTGTAAAAAGAATTTGTACAATTCCTACAGAAATTCATAATACAAATTTTTTTTTAATATAACGTACTATGAAAAACATTTATTCTTTTTGTCATTTTTCGCTACATTGCATTCTTTTTTTTACTGCTGTTACAGAAAAAAAGGAAGGAAAAAAAGCATTAAAAGTTTTTTGTTGGCATTCTTTTTTGTGTTATTTTTTAACGTTATTAGAAGTTTGGTAGTTTAATACCAACTAAGGTACTGAGTTTCTAATTTATCTACAAAGCTATTTGGTAACTTAACTATTAACTATAAGTTCGATACCTTAATATCTACTTTCTATCATTTGCTTATGCATATAGTAAATTACCATTTGTTCTCTTTACTTTTCGACATAAATACAATTTCGTATAGTTAGAACAAATAATTTTTCACGTTAAAATCCAAAAATTTAATACTTTTTTAACATTTTAAGATGGTACTCGTTATTTAATATTATTTTGTCGTTATATTCTAATTATAGCACAAGTACCATGTATATGAACATTTATTCTGCATTAAAAAATTAGTAATATAGGAATTGAAATTATTAACAAATTGCTTATTTAATTTGATATAAGGCTGTTGTTATCGTGTTCCGCTTTACAGTGAAAGGAGTGCTGCTGTAGTTTCTGAGGATGCGCACAACCGGGCATTTGAAGGAAGAAGTCTAACTTCTAGCTCGCACACGTCACAAACTCTTTTTAAGGGAACCCATTCATGTATTTCTTTTATCCATAAATCATAATTTATATCTGGAACAGAGAACGATCACCTCTGACCCAGTACCCCCCTGTGTTATTACTCTCGACATGAAGAACTTTGTGACCACGACAAATTTAATGTGCGCCAGCCACCACCACACACGGGAAGTTTTCGGCAAGCGGAGTTAGAATTCGTAACCTGAGGAATACGAATCGACATTACGTTGGATTTTCGAAACATTTTGGATTTTTTGAACATTCTGGTATGTTACAACAAAATGTTTTAAAATCGACCACAATTGAGTATTGCCTTAATAGAAGGTATGAAAATGCTTCACTGAGGTGCTATCTGGACTCTTTGCTATGATGACAAATTACTATCATATAAGATACGCAGAAAGTTCAAATGTTGTTATCCCGTAATCGGATGACTATAGCTTTCTCATATTTTGTAAGATGAACACTCTGAAAGTGTACTACTATTGTACCTTAACTCATCCCAAAATTAATTTTCTGACCTATTACCTCCCTCTTATAAGTATTCAATCTACCAACGAGTAAATGCAAGTTATACGTTATATCAAGCTAACAGATCCCGCAAGAATTTTCCCGGGATAAAATGAATGTCAACGAAATTAAATCCCAATAACATTAAATAAAGCCATAAAAACAGAGTTAAGAAAAACATTGATTTTGTACGTTTATTTTCTTTCTTTCTTTTTTTCTTTTTATCATATGAGTGAGAGCATGATGTTGTTTTGCTTTGAAGCTTTTGAAGCCTCAAAATACATGGGTAACAAATTCGCGATTTATCGCTTCTGAGACATTCATTTTTCGCTTTTAGGGTTATTAAAAAAAACAATGCAGAAAGTTGACACATTTGGCAATTTATTGCCAAAAAAATCTTTTAAAAACTGAAATTTAATTTGTAATTCAAAAGTTTAAGCCAATGGGAACGTTGTTACAATGTTTTTATCATGTGAGAAAAGGATGATGTATCGGTTTGAGGTTTTTAAAGATACAAAATGAACAGGCGGAAAATTGGCGATTTATCGCTTTTGGGGCCTCAGTTTTCCGCTTTTAGTTTTTTTAGAAAATGCTAAAAATGGTCGTTACATTTGGTGATTTATCACCACCAAAAAGTTACAGCTTGGATCGAATGTCCGCCATGGCCGATTCTCGATATATCGACACATGCGTATTCAGATAGTTACAGGATTTTTGGCAAACCTGTTTAAATTGGTTAATGGCTTAAATTAATTAAGACAAAATTGCCTTAAAAATAATAATGTTCTCACATAATAACAAGAAATTTGAGATTATGGATTACATTTTTTTTTCATTTACTTTCATCATAGTGTTACCGTTTAACTAGCGACAGACGATAAAAATTGAAATAAATAAATGAAAATAAAATATACTAAAAAATAACATATAAAGAGAAAGAGGCAAGGAAATTTAAAAGTCTATTGTTTGTCTTTAAAATAGACAAACAATGTTACTAAAAGAAGAATTATAATAATAAAGAAATTATAATATTAGTGAAATGTAAGGTTGCAAATTTCAAGTTATCATCTGAGAACATTACTATTTTAAGCGATTATTAACCTTAATTAATTTCAGTCATCAATCAATTTAAACCGGTTTGAAAAAAAATCACG
>JAOUZG010008059.1:1972826-1991247 GCA_026289955.1 Argiope argentata | reverse complement strand
TTCATTTTCAATTTTTCTAGCTGGTAAACAAAGTTTTGGAGCTCTTCCGATTATGAGATGAAAAAAAAGTAATTTTGACGAAAAGTTCACTATTACTAGAAGCTATTGTATATGTTGTAAAATACAATGAACGTAATGCAGATTGATTTTAAAATGATATTCTAATATTTACAATATTTTGAGAAATACGATTAGTAAGAATACGCTTATAATGTCATTAAAGAATGAATATAAGTCGCGTTTTACAAAAGGATGGCAGTTAAGAAAGATAATACCCTCTCCCAAAAAATCCAAATGTAATCTTCTGAGCGCGAGATTAATTATTTAAAAGTGAAGAAATCGTAAATAACCAGGAAGATGACGTCATTTGACAGAAACGAAAAACAATTGATAGTAAATTTAATTAAATATTTCGAACAATATTGGCAAAACAAACCTCAAAAGTCATGGGTCAAGTGATTCGCTATCTTCTGTAACAAAAAGAATATTTTTTTGCCCACTTTGTTTCGGAGACACCAAAAAAACCCCATAACCAAGACAATACCATGTTCTCACATGATAAAAAAGTAATTTTAGTGATTTTTCATTTCCTTGATTTCGCTTCTTGTTAAATCAGCAGAAATATAAATTTTTGTTTAGCGAATACACTCTTTTTATCGCAGATCAGTGAAGAAACTTTAAATTGGCCATGAAAATGAAAAAAATGTTGACGTTTTTGTTCTAGTTTAGAAAAAAAATCGTTGAATAAGGATCTGAAAGAATTTAAAAAAGCTAACGAAATTGAAATGTCTGCTTCAAAAATTTTAATTTTGAGTCTTAAGATTTTTCAAAATGTGACAGAAATATATTTTTTCACTGTGCACAAAATTCTTTGTGATGAGTAAAAATTTATAACAAAATTGCATAAATTTAATTCTAAATTATTATATCATCTCTACATTATAGTCACCAGTTCATATGTGAAAAAATAAACAATTAAGAATTTAATTCGTTAAATTAACAGTTCTAGAATATTTATTTAAATTCAATTACCTGAATTTCTTCGACTGTCAGCCATTATTATTCAATTTTACGGGTTGGTATTCACTTACTAACTAAATCAATAAGTTCTAATTTTCATAAATAATCACAATGAATTTTGAGATGAGGCATTCAATATACTGAACAATTATTTGAGAATATCCAAATATTACTCCTGGTATCAAGAGGTATTCGGTGCATAACACTAACTAATCACCAGTAATATTTCTATTCGATCTTTCTTTGGCACAACAGAAGATAAATAATGCACTTCCCGAATCTTTAAAGCGAAAAAAAATGGCGAGCTCGATGTGTTCCAAGGGCAGGTGCAAGCGTGAGCTGTTCTAAATAACGGGGATCCGCGTTATTGCTCTATCAATCACTAACTCAAACATGAGCTGGCTATTACGAGGAGGATAAACAGCTTGCTAAGGTACGTCACAAGGAATTTAACATTTTTATAGCAATGTTTGTTTCTTTTAACCTTTGCTTATGACATAGAGAAACAAAAATTATCCGGTTTTATTTCAATGACAGTGTATTCTGAACATTATTGTACAAAATTACTAACGTATAGGAGTAAACACACAAATGTAATGGAAATGAAACTTCAATTCTATATACTTCGTATAAATAATATAAAACAGGTGTCTCTCACATCATTTTCTCCTAAACAGAGAATAATAGCAACATATAATTTGTTCATTTCGTTTAGAGGTCCATTTTCAGGTGAACTGTGCTGAGTTTGACTTTTCAGAGTTTATTATGTTTCATTATATTTACTTAAATAACAAAGTGCCAGCGTCTTGTCACAGAGGAAGTGTGTCTTTCTCTTGATCTGGGAGTCCCGAGTTCGAGTTCCGGTTAGGGAATGGTTGTTCTTCTGTGCACTATCTGTGAGCACTGTAAATGTGCTCCCCCGTAAAAAGGGGCTGTGCAAGCGAATGTGTGTGTGTGCTATCCTCATGCGTTAGAAGTCAGACTTCTGTCCCCGGGTGCTCAGGGGTCCATACCCTCAGAAGCTACTGCACTTCCCTCTTTCCGTTGTAAAGCGCACATAAGGTCATCATTATCAAATGACAAAATAACTTACCATTATTGCACAGTTTTTCACCAATAACCTCTCGAAAACTTGTAGTGCGAAAATTATTTATATATCAACTGAAAGATCTAATAATTTTAATAGTACTGCTTTTGTCCAAGGGTTCGCGGTGGCCTGATGATAAGATATCGGTTTCGGAACCAGAGGGTTGCAGATTCAAGACCCGATTCCACCGAAGAACAGGTCATGTAAGCGGGTCCGGTGCAATTCACGTTCATTTAGGGCCAAACATCTTCCAGTTGGAAGGATGCGGAAGTTTGGAATCGGGGTGTAAGCGCAAGAATTGTCCTCGTCATCTGGCCGTTGTTCAAAAATACGAGTTTCGTCGCAAAACATCCCTAGTATTGATTTAAAACGGGACGTTAGTATAGCTAAACTAAACTATTTGTTCCAGAAATTTTAATTTAATTTTTAGAAACATTTCAAAATTTATATTAAACATGACCTGCAACATTGTTTTTCATTGTAATTAAATTAATTATTTTTATTTTGATGATAAAGTTTAAGTTTTCATTTTACATTGAACTTAAATTATATTTTTCGCTTCCCCCATTTTCTTTCTTTTTTTTTAGCAATATTCATACATTGCAACGCATTACTATCCAAATAACGATAGTTTGATTATTATGCGAGGTTTGCTACATTTTGACAAATATTAAATGATATTTAATCAGTATGTAAGATCCTTCAATGTAACTGAATCTTATTCCTTTCGAAGAGAGAAAGTTATGGGGGGGACGGGGGAGAGAGAATACAGTGATTTGATATCGAAAATATTTTATATGCGTTTTAATTATAAGAAGGGAAATATCGTGACTCAGAAAATTATGCTACACCATTCATGGTATTGGAGAAGGGGGGGATACGTGATTCTTGTCGTTGCTGTTGCTTATCCTCAAAAGATCCGACATATTTCACATCTGATCCAGTAAGTTGTTGACCGCCAAGAAACCTATAATAATAAGGAGATCGGGTGTTAAATCTCCCTTAGAATATCCATTACAACCCATAATGTGTTCCGGTGAAATTGGACGGACACAACATTTTTTACAAGTGGGATGGGTTTTTTTCCATTTTCAAAAGAAAGACACTGAAGATGACCACTTTTTATTCTAGCCAGGGTAGTCTGGAAGTTCCGGTTACATTTGATTTCAAGAAGAGTACCTGGGTATGTTCTCGTGTACCATTGGTGGAATACACCCTATTAAATTGAGTTTATGTCTTTCGTTTGAGTATAATTATGGATAAGTAAACGGAGAGTCAGCTGCCGTTTCATTCTTTGGCCAATCTATCAGCGACCTCATTACCTCTAATGTTTCTGTCTGCTGGGACCCATTAAAGGTGGATGTTGTTGTCCTGAGAGTTATACCTGAGTTTGAACAGAATTGATGCGCTGGTTTCATCGTTTGTAGAACACCAGCTACTAAGATGTTGTAATGCAATGGGATTGTTCGATAAAATTCATAGTTCTCCAAAATCACAATAATAAGATGGGATAGCATCAAGCGATTCTTGATCAGAATTCAGTAACTGATAACTCGTTTTAAGAGGTGTGGATAATGAAATTGTTATACGGTTATATCCTTGAGTAGTCGACATTTGATAATACAAAGAATGAAACTTTCATTTAAAGAACACAATGACAGTTTTACATCGATATCATTCTTCAAATTTAAAATGAAATGCCTTCTACAAAAGTAATGGAATCCATTCTTTCTCACTAGGTTACGACGAGACAGTTTTTGACATTAAAATTATTTCATGCTATAAAAGTAATTAATTCTTTTTATCGTATATTCAGATTCTCTTGCGTGAAATTCTTGAAAATAGAAATTTTAAAATTAAGAACTAATATTAATTTTTATGGGTTTTTTTCCTTGTATAAAAGGTGATATTTTTTATTGATGTTACTGCGTAATTTGATATAAAAGTTTATTTCCTTTTTTTTATCAAACTGCGGTTTAATTTCCTTAATGTAGTTCATCAATTTTGTTAATGCATGTTTGTTTATACGTAAGCAAAAAAAAAAAAAATCAGCCGTTTGACAGTATAATACCAAGTAATAAAATATTGTTCATTCAATTGTGTTTCTTATTTCCAAATTTAAAATTTCAAGACTATTACTTCCCAAACAAAAAAAAATTAAGATACATTTAACCATATTATATTGTTCCATTTGCTACTTAAAATTTACCCAGATATTATTTCACAATCCAAGGCATGAGCATTTTATGCTTCATAATAAGTGAAAAATACGTGCATTTAGGGTATCTTTTATTCGATCTATTGAAACCGAAATTTGACACAGAATTACAATCCTTATAATGAGGTCATAAGCAATATTCCTGTTATATAATTCGTCTCGGATTTTTTTAATTATCATGTTAACATATATAAGAATGCATAGACCGATAGACTATATATGTTTTGAACTGGTTTGGATCAAATTTGATGCAGATATATGTTTTAAAGGCCAAAAGTGTGTACCAAATTTTATTCATCTTTTAGCTATCGTCTTTTCTGGTAATCAAACAGGCAAATAAATAAACTTTCAATTAATGGGATTCATTCAAAATTTAAGCGAAATCTGAATTCAGTGAAAAGGCCACACACTAAATTATATCCGTACTGCTTAAATCACTTTTAAGACATCGAGTTTCGAAGCCAGTTTGCTTTTCTATTTAGGAAAAGTTTGAAATGTGAAGATTTGTCTCATAATCTCCAGGTAGTATTTTTTTCAACGATTATAATACTTTAAGTTGCTAATTTCTCATAAAAAATTTTAAAACTGTTTATAAAATACCCATTTCCACGTTTAAAAAAAGTGTTACATTTACAGCTAGTGCGGTAAGACAACAGTCAGCCACAACAAATCCGGTCGATACTGCTACGTTCAGTGGTGGCAGGATGGCCGACTGTACAGAAAAAGAAGTGCGGTATGACATTTGAGCAATACAAGGAAAATTAAGTTACCTTATGAAATAAATATTTCTTGTGACAGACATTAAAAATTCCCCTATTACATTGCAAGCATAAAAATATTTTTTAAAAAAAACTATCAAATAAAATTTGCATGTTTAAGCAGTAAAACAGTTATGAACCAGGATACAAGCAAATGTTTTAAGGAAGGGATCATTCTCAAGAAGGATTAGTTGTTGGATACGAAAAGTTTCTGGAGATGTTGAAGGTTTTAAAAAAATCGTCCAAGAACAAATATTTTATGGCTACATTGTGTCGATGTACGTTATATGACTTAAATTCTTATTTAAAAATAATATTGGGATTTTCTAGATACGAAATGACAGCTTATATTTTAAAATTTTAATTATTTGATAGGAAGCATTAAAGGAAGTATTAGTGTAAATCTCTTCTTAAAGCTACCATGATAATCAGCCATCAACATCAAATTTACCGCTAACTTCGATAATATAATATTCTATATGTATTATAAAGAGTAAATGTATGTATGTTTGTATGTATGTATGTAGGTCAACGGTGTGAGTGAGTGAGTGTGACGACTCAAAAGTTCAATGAACTTTTCTTTGTTTTTTTTAAAAGAAGATAGAACATGTAAATATACCAAGAGATGAATTATAAAAATATACTAATTCATCTAGTTGTTTTTACCAAACGGTTCCGATTAAAGTTTTTTATAATTCCTACAATTAACTCAGATTCTCCCTAGATAGATAAATAGATAGATATCAAATTTCCGATGTTTAGTAAAATACTTGTAGTGGATGGCATTTGATGTTAATACAATTTTTTCAAATATTAATTCATTAATTTTTTTTAATTAGTTAAAAACTAATTCTAGGCAAAAATCTTCATTTCATTTCCCCTTTGCCAAATAAGTAACTAATTCAGTTTGCTTTTTTACCCACACTAATGAGGTTAGGTTTCACATGTTTTTGGCCGATTATTTTTAAAAGATTCTGTTTATTTTCATAATGTTTGATGCATTCAAAATTAAACAGTGTTAATTAGTCGATTTATTCGATTCATTTTGAAGTACTTTCGAATTAAAATAGTACAGAATAAAGAAAATTAAACATTTTTAATCTGTATTGCGTAACTCCAAATGGCGTAGAAAATTAATGATTTTGCTTTGCCTCAATTAGCGTTGAAAATTCAACACCGATTGAGTATGTTAAGAGTCTGTTCTGATTTATTTTCAACGAATATGAACTTGATTTGTTTTTGGCCAGGTATAATTTTTTGATCATTTATATATATATAAATTGTAATTATTTAATAAAAAGTAACTAAAATAAAAATTTTCTTCTTTTACATAAGTAGAGATTGACTTAACTTTTTTATATTACTTGTTTTAACTAAAAATCTTATGTAATCCAATCAATCTTACGGCAACATGTCTTTCAGAATTAAAAATATTATCCAAGGTTTGCAGAGGATCATTATCGTTTCTCTTTTTTATCTATCGCTGCATTAAGCAGATAGGGACAAAATATAAGGAAAAATTTGAGAAATTTAATTCCCAACATTTTTTCGAAACCTCTAGCGTGACATCGCTTCAACTACATCATGAAATATTACTTCATATATTATATGAATTATGCATCTTAACGAAATGATTTAGAGTAGATAAGAATGAAATATAGACATATATGTAAAAATTTATTTCAACGGTCAATACAGGACTATATCGTTTAAAATATTATTTGGCCATCTTGGTATGGGCTCAAATATGTATAAATTATACGGAATTTTCATATTCAAATTTTTATTTTATTTTCGAAAGAGGAACAATAAAAAGTAATCGTTTCCTATTGTTGTTAATTTCAAAATAAAATTTCTGCTTTTGTTTATTCTGCCTAAATAAATAGTCGGGAAAATTAAATTCTGCTTTTCTTTGGGTTTATTAATTAGATAGTCATTTCTTTCCCCTTCCGTTTACAAAGAGATATTAGTGTTATTATCTGAATATTGTCAAAGAATATTTCAGCAAAATTTAATTGTTTTGCTTGCCATTATTTCTGTCCGATCACCCTTAAATGGGGTATTCTTTTTTCTATTTATTTGGAAAATTCGTGTTTCAAAATGCTGCAATTTCATTATGAGATTGCTGCACTTATTGAAAGAAAAAAAAATCAGTGAATTGTTAAACAAAGCAGAATCGATATATATTTTTTTGGACCAATGCAAGTAATAATATTACAAACAGCAAATAAGTAAATACAAATTTCCTGAATTTCAATGAAAATACGAAAAGCACTCCTCATCAAAGGAAAATAAACAAGTCATTTATTTATATAAATGACTAATGTGCGTGACTCAGAAGTCTTTATTACATAGTCACACTAGCAGTACGTGCACGGCGTTGCCCGTGGCATAGCTTCCAAGAAAGGAAAATTTGCTTTAAATTGAAGTCAACTTCAAGCCGATATGACCGGGGCATGCTACGCAACATCAAACAAACATAAAAAAAAGTACTTAGAAATTATCAAAAATATCTACAAAACATTTTTATATCATACATTTAGAAATATGTAGACTGTTACAAAGGTAAAAATACGATATGTCCATAGACAGAACACAGGCGATCATTTTGCTTCTCGAAAGATTCATTCTGACTCCACAATTCAGTTGCAGTGCGATTAAAAGAAGGACGGTTATTTCACTCATCAAAAGATTCTCCTTCCCTAAGTGTGGACATTATTTCTCTGATATTCGCTAACCGAACGTTTCTTTCCTCTTCATTTTCCTTATCACCCAACAAACGACACTTTTTGGCATTTAACGTATTCCCTCCAAGGTTGAATTCCTTTCTTTTGGGCATAATGGGATATGAATCGCTGCTTAAAATCAGACGTAAACAAAGAAATATATCGCATATACATTCCACAGCTCTTGCTATTTGCACATTCGCAGAATAAGTTAAGATCGTAATTGTAAAACTCTCCTTTTTATTTTGATATGATTTTAATGTACTAAAACCTACCCGAATAAATTCTCTACAAAATGGTATAAATGTCTCCAATATCCGTTAATTATTTCTCGAGTTTTCGTGGTTCCAACATACTGACACTTTCAGGAGACCGTTTTATATTGCGTATAGATAACAACAGATAAATGTAAACACTTCAAATCGCTTCATGGAGTGTTTTTACAGATATTTTGAATTCAACAGTCGCCTAGATCATTAATAAAACTGCAGAATATCATATGAAAATACAGGGAGAGGGCTCACTGTGTCACTAAAAATTCTATTCAGTTAAAGGAAAGAATATGAAATCAAGATTGTTGAAATTGATGATAATTCTACAAGTGACAATGAGAAAGAAACTAATAATAGTTGCATAGCTAATAAAAATGATATTAAGAATGGCAGTGTTGCTATAAAATGCGGTTTACTGGATTATGAGAAAGGGTATGGAGTCACCCGCTACCAATGGCATAGCAGCAGGTTCGGAATTAAAATCTAGTTCTGGAGAATTAAGACACTTGCAAGTACAAAAAGGAGCAACCCTATAACGGAACTTTACCAACTTGGCGCGTTATTATCAAAATACTTACGAAAAATGATACAAATAAGAGGTAAAGTTTAACAGAGCAGGAAAATAGACTTCACCTTCACCAGATAGGTAATCGCTATTTTACATATGAAAATTGATATTCATATCTTCAGAAAATAATGTGCGTTATTTTTTTAAAGAAACATTTTAATCGTGATATTTTCCGTTCCTTTCAATTTCTGTTTCCTATACATATATTTTTTTTAAATTCATTTGATGCTCAATTTTTAATAATGTTTTAATGTTTTTAAATTCAAACTCATGTATCAAAATACTCAAATTTATATTTTTTCCAGGGTGAGAGTTAAGATTTAAAAAATTCTTTTTTCAGACAATAATTCAAACACTTTAGGATTCTACATTTCCGCTTTTATTTTATAATATATTTGCTTTTTAATTTCATGCGCAATAATTTGTAGACGTTTGATTAAATTAAGGTCTCACCTTTCAAGCTTATCAAATAACAGCAAAAAAATTCATTTCATATTATTAGTTTAATACCCTAAAAGTCAATAAATCAGAGATCAAGGATCTTATACATTAAAAACAAAAAAAATTAATTAGCCTAATAATTAATTTCTGAAAAAAAAACTTAGTAAGGAAAAATCGTATTCAAAATGAATTTTCTGTTGTATTTGTGATCTGAATTGTATATTTGCAGATAGTAGATACTATTTGTTGCATGAACTGATATGAAATGGACTGTTTATATTCCGAGGGAATTTGTTTATACAAAATGTAACTCGGCTTCCGGAGACATTGCAAAATTCATTCATCACTTCCTGCAGGATCGAAAAATTCAAATTCGTCCAGAAAGGGTTAGAACAGGGTAGTGTGTTATCTCCGATTCTTTTTGCTATTTTTATGTTTGATTTTCACGAAACTTTAGATGAAGGTGTTAAATGCTAGATTTTCGCTGATGATATTTTTATCTACTGTTCAAATACTTCGCTCGACAACATCATTAGGAAACTGCAAAATACGATGGATAATGTGAAAAAGTGGTGTGATTATTGGAAATTTTCTATATCCCCAGAAAAATGTGCAATCGCTGATATCTCAAGAAAAAAAAATATCTGCATTTCCTGATATCTCGTGTGCCGGTTTTAACCTCCCATGGAAACCACACCTCAAATACTTGGGTTTCTTTTTCTCCAAAACAAAGCAAAACAATATACTCATCTCAGAACTCAGAAATCTCAGAACAAAGGCGCATCGAAAAATCAACGCGTTGAAATCAATTGCTTTCAAAAATCATGGTCTAAAAACAAAACAACTTGTCGAAATTGGCGACAACAGTATCAGCAGTTTATTTTTCTACTTCTGTCCTGTTTTCAACAAACTTGACCAATCACATTTCAAAATTTTAGACACAATTCAAACAATGCCTCTTAGAGTTGCACTGGGATTGCCAATCTGGACTCCAAACATAGTTTTGTTAAAGATATCGGGCCAAGAAATTCTTTCGGATAAAATCAAAAGACTTTCTCATCAATTTTCCTTGAAGCATTTAGCTTATGGTCGCCACTCCAACCTATCGCATTCTCAAGAGAATCGGCTAATTCATCTAATGGAAGCAGACTCTTACTCGCTTCAGGGCTTATCATTCGAATTCCGCATGGCCTTGATTTCCTAATGAAGGACATCTGCGAAATACATCTTCATACTTTTGATTTTCAAAACAAAAACCTACCCAGTTACTTAATAAGATCGCTTTTTGAAGTTACTTTAAACACCACCTTCAAATACTCCTTTATTATGTCTACGAATGCTTCGAAATCGCGGTCAATTACCTCCATCACTGGTATAACAAACAGAGTCATTCTCATACCAAACCCACCACATTAATTCAATTTTTTCGGCGGAAGCTCTGGCCATTTATCAGGCTCTAGATGATCTTGTTGGCACTGAAAATAACACTCTCGTCCTAACAGATAGCCTTTCTGTTCTTCAGGGTCTTAATAACATATCTATCAGATCACCAAGAATAATTCTTCAGCTTGCACATAAGATTTATATGCGAAACAAATTTGACCAAAAAATCGTCTTAGTATAAACCCCAGGTCATTCCGGAATTACGTGGAACGAAAGAGTTGACTTGTTAACCAAAACCTAAGATTGAATAGGTTGCAATGGGAGATATTGCCGCCCAAATGAAAAAGAATTCTCTGTTGGGACCAAGTCTAAATTTCCAAAACAGCAAATATCAAGAACTTGAGGACATTCCCAACATTCAAACGCTTATACCGTGGAAAAACAGGAGAGAAGACATAGTTATTACTCGCATTTTAACGCGAACAATCATAACGCCAGCTCTTCTAAATAGATTTGGTCTTCATGAAAATCCGCTCTGCACCACATGTAATCAAGATAACTCCCTGGAACATATCTTTCTCCAGTGTAATAAATACAATCATCACAGACATGTCCTAAGCCAAAAGCTTGCTCTGAATCCTCAAAATCTTTTTTCTTTTAAAATCTTCCTTGGTTCAATTTCCTCTTCCAAGACCAATTTGCGCTTTTTCATTCAAATGCTTAAATGTTTTGATATTTACTAAATTCAGTCGTTGTCACTTTTTAAGTTCTCACTCTTCATTTTTTTTTTCATTTCCCCTTTCTGTTCAAACATCTTTAAGGTCGTTCTTTTATGGTCGTTTGCTACTATTTGTAACGCACAGTCTTGGCAGCAGTTCTGGGGGAGATTCCTCTTGTCAAAGAAAAAAAAATCGAAACACTTGCATCCTTTTCCCTTTTTGTCTTAAATTAGATTCATTATCAACTTCACGCCAGTCACTGCAAATCTCTTAAGTTAAATCCTTGAGTTCAAACATTTTCAGCCCTTTTTCTCAGAAATTAATTGGTTCTTCAGAACTTTGGATACTAGGGGACAAAGGCCATAGCAGCTATAAGTCCCAAGAACTGTAATCAATCAATCAATCAAGGTAACTCGGCAATGAGTGATATTCGTGATTCTAGTTTCTGTTTAACCCTGCAAAAGCTAAGAGCCGCGTTTCTAGAGCATACCTCGGAGAACACACCTTTATTCTTTCCGATATAAAATGTAATCAAAAATTGGCCCTTGGTGTATCTTTGGATACTAGGGATAAAGGCCATAGCAGCTATAAGTTCCAAGAACTGAAACCCATCAATCAATCAATCAATAGCCTTTGGTGGCATAAGACACAACATAAACAACTTATATGGTATTCGATCAAGCTAAGAATTTATTCAGGAGCATAAGCCGGAAATAAAGCCTCCTTTCTCTCTCTCTCTATGGTATTCGTGAATTTTAATTATTATTTGACCAGGCAAAAGTTAAGAACAATGATTTTAGAGCATTCGCCGGTGAACAGACCTTCATTCCTTCCTTTCCTATAAACAATAATTATATGAAATTAGCTCAAGAAGTTTTTCAAAAAGCAAGAATATTTTTTCCCCAATGAATTGCTCTTCATCTATTTTGTGAAGTGGAAAAATAAGCGAAGATTTTTTTCTCCCTCTTAAAATCATTATCAATTGTTATTAATAATCCTAAATTTTGCCTAGATTTTTTAATACACATTTTGAGATTGTTAATACTAAATTGATTAATTGTTAAGAATTCTCTCTCTTTTTTTCTTTTTTTAAAAAAGGGGGACTATGGTTCTCATAAATAATTATATCTGGGAGTGGCCCTAAAATGCCCTTCATTATTCAATGAATGATACAAAATGATTGTTTTTATCTTTTCTACTCCTATCTTACATTAAATGAATTAAGAAGTAAAGACGAAGAATGGATCTTTTCTTCACACCTGTTGATAGACTTTTAATGTGTTACCTTAGCTATTCTAATCCTGATCCATCTGTTGTGCTGGATATGTTAACTGCTGGTGCAAATGTTAATTGCAGGGATATGAGGACAAATAGCCCATTGCATTTTGTACTTACATATTGTTCTGACAAATTAAGTATGGTACAGTTGTTGTTAAAAGCGGGAGCTAATCCAAACTCTCTCAATGCAAACAGAAATGCACCTTTACACCTAGCAATAAAATTTTGTAAAGATTCTGAAGTTGAAGTCATTCAAGAACTTATAAATTATGGAGCCAGTGTTCATATTAAAGATGTATTGGACAATTCACCTTTGCATCTAGCTATAAATGCTCACAAAGAAGCAATACTTAAAGTTTTACTTCAAGTCGATTCCGAAATTAATACAAGGAACTGGAGTGGGGAAACTCCTCTTGTATGTGCTGTGAAGGAAGATTTTGTGAATGCTGTTAAAGAACTGCTATTGCATGGAGCTGTAGTTTCAGTATCGACTGATAATGGTTCAACCCCTTTGCATGTTGCTCTGAAAAAGTCTTCACCAAATCTAGACATTATCATTGAACTCCTGAAATATAATGCTGATATTTTTAAATTGAATTCAAAACTTGATTTTCCTCTGTTGCTTGCTGTCAATAGGTATTACAAAAAACCTTTTGAAACCCTTCACTTAGCCAAAACATTATTAAAATTTGATGCTTTGCAAAAATGTTATAGGAATAAAGGTTTTAAGTGTTTAGATGAACTGAAGAATTTTGATGTCTTTTCAGATCTTACTAATTTTTATCAAGCATGTATTTCTGAAGTCAGTCGAATGAAATCAGAGTTAATTCAGAGTAATTTATCTCTCTTAGAATGTTCTATTAAAGCTTTAAAAGACCCAAAAATTGTTCAAGAAAATTTTCTTCAAAAAGAATTGACTATGCAGCAAGTACTTCGTATTTCTATGCGCTTTCCTATTTATCAAGCAATTATAGCTTCTTGTCTACGAAAAACTGACTTGCAAAATTTGCTGCTAGATTTTAATATTTTTGCAAACAAGAATTGGAGTGATGGAAGTTTACGGAGTATTACTTTAAATGGGGATTTAACTTATACAATATCCCTTTATTTATCTAAAGTAGATATACTGAATCTTATAATAGCTTTTTTCACTATTCAAGATACTGCAAATCTGAATCTTTAAGGATCTTAAATTGTAAATGTTTCTCTGTGTTTTTTTTAATCCTTTTTACTTTTAAATTATTCTTGATTTCATCTCAGCTTTTATAGATTAATATTGATTCATACACTTAGTTATTTATGCTTCTGATTAGAAAAGTTGAAACAATTCTTAATTTTCAAAATCACTGAACTATCAAAAAAAGAGCTATGTTATTTTGTTTATTTTTGTTATATAAATATAAGTTTTGTTGTTCATTTAATAGTTTCTTATTTATTGAAATATTGCATAAGAAATTGATAAAGATTGTGAATCTTTAATGATAATCACATCATTATGGCTGTTTAGTTTACCAAAACAATAGATTCCTAGAGAACTGTTTGATTTTATGATATATTTGCAAATGGAATTATATTTGTTCATATTTTTATACTGAGAATCATATTTATCTGTTATAAAATAGTTAGATTTATGTTCCTTATTAGTTAAGTCCTAAGATATCATTTTTAATTAATAATGGCCCCCTTGTAACTATGCCTATTCTATAATTTCATAATCTTTTCATATGTAGTTTATCATATTTTAAGAAATCTTCATTTATGCACTGTATATTGCTCTCAATACTATAGTTGTGTCACTGAGATCCATTGTTACTCATAGAATATTTGTGAAGAATAAAAATTTATCAGCATTTATTTTATTTGTCATAGAGATCATCATAGATTTAATTTCATGCTCATTTAGAAATCATTCTGCTTGATGTTGAAAAAGAATTACAGCTTGGCAATTTTAAAAATTGGGAGCAGATAAAAAATATAGTACCATTCTGTTATTTTTTGACAACAAAAACTCCCCAAATATGGTAAGTTAACTAATCTTTAATTGATATAAATTAAGTAATTTTTTTTCAATCTTGCTCAATTTGGCCAACTTTTGTGAAAAATCTATACCATATTCTTTGGCTTTATTGGAAATTACACAAAACAAAGGCTCAAGAGATTTTCCAAATTACCTTATTATTTGTGAATCTGAAGCTGTTGTCAGCATTATGATCTATTTTCTTGTTATTTCTTTTACAAATATTTAAAAAAAATACATATTTTTAAAAAGATATTTCATATTATCTGTTTTATTTTATGACTGTTAAAAAACTGTTCATTTTTAAAATATAACATTTTTGTCAAGGTAGTCATTTTATTAGTAGTATAAATTAATATTATAAAAATATACCTAATATTTGCTTACATATGTGTGGTTAATACTTATGATATTTTAGGTCTATATAGAAACAACAAATATGAACAACATTTATTCATCAATAATTGAAATGACATTATGTTGAAAACTAGAAACTTATGCTTGGTTGTTGATTGACAATATACACAATTCTACATTATCTGACAAATTAATCCCTCAAATTAAGTAATTTTTGTTTACTTATTGAGCTTTGTTGAAAAGAATTTTATGAATTGGGATTTCTAATTAAAATTTATCTAAAAATATCAGTTGTTTTTAAATAATATATTCAGGCAGGCTTAATTATTTTTAATAGTACTCTATTTATTTATTTCAAATTGGCCTTGGCTACTAATATTTTATTGCTGTTTAGTATTAATTGTATATTGTTGCTTACTATCAATTAATATTTGATTGTTATTTAGTGTTAATTGATATTTAGGTTCATAATTAATTTTAAAAGGAACTGAAGCTCTTATATAACTGCAGTATTATTATCATGTCAGAACATGATGTTGTTTTGGGGATGAGATTTTTTACATCAACAAAAATCCATAGGTGAAAACTAAAAATTTTAATCTGTAGGTGAAAAATAATCAACAAAAATCTGTAGGCAAAAAATAAAAATGTTATCTGCACAAGCATCTGAACAAATCAGTTGTTAATAACATTGCCATTGCATTTTAAAAAGTTCCGATTTTAAAAAAATAATTACTACAGCAAATAAAACCTAGAAAAATATCATTTTGAGCACATGATTATATGAAATGAAATAAATAAGGAATGTGATATTTTTTTAAACAATAAATGCAAGACAAAGTTTTTGGATCATTTGCAATACTAAAGTTACTCATTCAATGAAGCAATTAAAATGAATAAAAACATAATTTAACTTACAGGAGCATGTGGTGCTTAGTTGTTCAAGAAATAATGTTCTGACATGATACACTGAAATATGCATTTCAGAGTTCATTTTAATCTTTTATCATTTTTTTTGTTTAATTGTGTATTCTTTATTTCCATTTTTGTTTAAAAATGAAATTAGTTTTTTTAGTTTTGAATGGCTTTTCTGAACAGTGGTATAGTGAGAGCATATAATTAATTTTTCAATACCCAATGGTTATTAATAGAATTTCATTTCAAAATCTGATATTACTACTGTAATGTTTTGGCTCCTGTGCAATAAATCTTTTAATGAGATTATTGTTAATATAGAGTTATTGTTCGATAATAGAGAATGAAAATATAATTATTCTGTACAAAAAATGACAGTATAACTCCTCAGAACAGAGAATGATATATCAGTAGATCATGTTTCCAAACATTTCTCTTTAAAATAAAATATCATTTTGCATTATTCAATTCTAGAGTTGTTTTAACTAACTATTGGATACATTATGATTTTATTTTTTTCTTAAATCATTTGCTATTAAATTCCTTTTTTACACTTTCTCAAAATAAAATTTTACAAGCATATTCATATTGTATTTGATGCTACATATATAATTGAACTCATCATAAATTGTTTTCATTTGAGAAAAAATATAATTTAAATATTCTTTATTATAAATATAATACAATATAACTGCAGGCTAGAAACTGTAAATAATCTAATTGCCTAAAAAACTCAAAAGTTTTTCTCTTTAAAGGGATTGACTGAGCTATGCTATATAATGTGATAAACATTAAAAGTGTTTGTTGTTCCTCTAAAAAATTGTAAAGAGCTCACTAATAGGAACATTCCTATTATTTGGGCTTAAGATTTTTTGATATCCTGGCACTCTTATAATATTTACCCCTTTCACTCTTCAATTTTCTTTATAAAGAGTTATTTTAACTTCTGAATTTTTGATGTATAAATCTAATGTAAAATAATCGATTTTTTTTTCTTTCACTTTTGCTTTCTTTGCTGTTGTCTGATTTTTACATAGACGGCTTTATATTTAATTGAAATCATGAAGCCTTCAAAATGAAGTTTAACACATCAGGGTTTTCAAATATTTACTCAAAAACTTTTAATTTGAATTGAATCTTCTCACCTGTTAAGAATTTGTTTATATTTATATTCATAAACATTAAAAAGGCACTTACTGATGCTAGCATACAAATATTTATTTCATTTTGATGTTTCATAATTTATTTTTCAAAATTTCTGAACAAACCTGACATTAATATTTTTAATGAAATGATAGCTACATAAAGCAAATTTTCTTTCCTTTCTTTTTAATTTTGAAAATTGATCATACTTGTTAAAACCTTTTTGATGTTACCTAATTTTTTTTGTCTAGTTTCTAAATAAACCTAACATTAATATTTTTTATAAAAAAATAGTTATGTATAGCAAATTTTCTTTTCTTTTCAAATCTTAAAAATCAATCAAATTTGTTAAAGACTATAAATTTTTCGAATTATTTTTTAGAATAAGAATACTCATGAATGCAACATGCTACCCTTTAAAGCAAATGCTCTAAAAAAATTTATCAAAACTGTTGATTTGATTTCATACCTTCATTTGTCACCTTTGTTTATCTTTTTCCTATGCTATTAAGTTGCAAAAATATTTGAAACTGTAAAATATTAATCATTCTGTAAAATGCCTAATTATGGTATGTAGTGCTTTAGATTTTTTTTTTTTTGAAAAAAGGAAAACGGAACAAGACTATACCTTCTTTTTATTATTATTATTATTATATGACATATTCCACAAATGATATCAGATAAGTTTTTAATTGTTTATGGGGAGTTTTTATTTCTTGTGTGTATGTATTGATTTCTTTTCTTTTTGTTCCCACTTGTGGACTAAAGCTCCATTATGCATAATAAAGCCTATTGTTCTTTTCACTGTATCCCCACATCATGGATTTCCATAACAGTATGATCAACGAAATATTAGTAGTACATTGGATTTTCAGTATCTTAACTTTTCAATTGAATACATTTTGAATATAATCAAAGTACAGCTTTGCATATCCCATATATATTCACCATGCCTCGGCGTCCTGGCACAGAGGTAGCGCGTCAATCTTGTGATCTGGGCCTCCCGGTTCGGGAATGGTTGTTTTTCTGTGTTCTATCTGTGGCGCATGTAGATGTACCCCTCTGTAAAAAGAAGCTGTACAAGCTAATGTGATGAGTGTATATCTAAAGTCGTACTCTTGGCTCTAGTTGGTGCTACTTCCACCAAGAGACGCTTATTTCGGCTTAAATCCGTTGATGTATCCATGGAAAGTGCCATTAGTAACAACAACAACATATTCATCAAAATGAATTTCAGTGCATTTTGAGTGAATGGATCAAAATATACATACAGCAACTTTCCATACAGCTGCTACCAGTTTTAGAGACATTATTTCAATTTAACTTTCTACCTATATATACAAGATTACGACCTTATCATGAGAAGCTCTATTGCTTTGAGTCTAATTTCTATTTTGTTTTCCAGATCGCATTTCACTTCCTTAAGATGTTGTCTAACGCCAGCAAAATTTTTATGTTCTATATTCTCTTACAGTAAGAGGCCTACTATTTCATAATATTCTTTGGTACTTACGTATTA
>JAOUZG010008059.1:1958475-1972426 GCA_026289955.1 Argiope argentata | reverse complement strand
TATATATATATATATAAAATTAATCGATTCCTACTAAAGTCAACAAAGAAAATTTTTATTTTAGTTTCTTTTTATTTAATAATTACAATTGTTGTTATCATGTTCCGCTTTACTACGAAAGGCATGAGCCCATGAGCACTCGAAGGAAAAAGTCGGACTTCTAGCTCACACACGACACAAACCCTTTTTACGGAGCGGATTTCATTCAATTATCGGCAGATTGTGATATAGATCTGAAATAGAGAACGATCACCTCTGACCCAACACCCCCCAGTGGTATCACTCTCCACATGGAGGACTTTCTGACCACTACAGATTATTGTCCACGCGTAGCCTTCGACTGGCGGGGTCGAACTCGCTACCTAACGGATCAAATCTAAAGCCCTACCAAACATGCTATCATGGCCTAATAATTACACTTATTATAAATAATTATTTATGGTGAGAAAGTTATTTTTTAGATAATAAATAAAAAGTTAAGGAAATAATATTTGAAAAAACTGCATTAGCATCAAATGTCATCCACTACAGGTTTTTAAAAAATTACTTGAACTTGATTGGATGAATGAAAAGTATTTTATTAACGATTGAAAATTTCAACAGGATATGCATATGAAGGGAGAGTTTGAGCTAATATTGGGAGTTGAATAAACAAGATAATGTTGGCGTATTGTTTTTATAAAAACACCTTTTTGCTTCGAAATGCTCAGCAGCGTTCCAACGGCCTGTGGCCTTTACTGTGGTCGTAGATCTGCTAACTGACTCACTGTATGACCACCCACTCAATTACGAGGTGTCCCCAGTGAGAGTTCTTCAAATGTGTAGAATATTGCACATAAATCCAGTATTATTGCTACTTATTTTAAACAATTCATGAGAAAAAATATGGACAGCGATTCCAGATTTTGCACAATTAACTACTAACGCAAAATAATTAGTAAATAAAGCATGTATACGCAAACATCATTTCAGGTTTTGACTTTGTTCTGGCCACCTTTTTTCTCTCTCTATCTCAACTTTGTTTAGCCTTTATTTGTAATTTTCAATATATATATTTATATATATAAAGGAATGATGAGTTTCAGTAATTATAGTAAAAGTTACAGCTTTTAAAACAGTGTTAGTAGAATAGAAAATGTAATATAAACGGCTGCTATCCTGTTAAAAATATTTCTAATCTAAATTTTATATGCATGGATTCACAAACGGAAGTTGTAGTAGAGAATATCATGCACACTGGCAAATTTCTAAAAAAAATTTTAATGATTATTATTTGCAATATTTTTTTAAAATCTGAATATATAATGACATTATAAGTTTTGTTTCCTTCCAATGGGGTCTTCGTTGTCCATAATCTCCACGGACACTAAAGTAATTATAAATATCGATGAAATACTTCGAAAGTAATCATAAATATTGAATTAATAGTTATTTATTAAATGAAAAAAAAAATGCAATACTGAATACGAAATTTTAAAAAAATGCTGACAAAAAATATTAGCAAAAATGTTTCATTTTATCGGTGAAGGGAGAATATAATGTATCAGCTTAAATTTATGTTTAGATTTATTCGCGCCGGCTTTCTGGCACAGAGGTAGCGCGTCTTCCTCATATTCTGGGAGTCCCAGTTCGGGCATGGTTTTTCTTCTGTGTGCTATCTGTGAGATGTGTGACTGTGCCCCTCTGTAAAAAGGGGCTGTACAAGCGACTGTGATGAGTGTGTAGCTAAAATCTTACTCTTGGCCCTAGTTGGCACTACTTGAACCAAGAGACGCATGTCTTCGGCTTAAAATCTGCTGATGTATCAGTGGGGCTTGTCCTTGGCAAATGCCATAAGTATCAACAACAGATTCGCAGGTCGATAAAGTGAATTTAATCAAAAAAAAATTAAGACGTCTCAGTTCCTGAATACTAAAACAGTGGTTGGTGTTCGTATCTGATAATGACTCTTGACCAAAAGAAATTGACTATTTTTAACTTTTGTCCAGTATTACAAACGGTGATGGACGATAATGTATTTATGACTTCAATTAAAAAGACCTAAATCTATGTGGAATAAAAAAATCAATGTAATTTTATTTTTGAAAAAATGCTATTCTCAAATAAGCACTAACCCGTGAGAACGTAATCCTTGGGGCATTGTCGGTAATCCTCCAGGTAGATGTAGAGCAGGCGAGGGGGCTTGTCGCTGAAGAGGTCTGCTGCGTCCCAGTTGAAACACTTCACTTTATCGAGATCCCGGAATTCGTCCTTGTCATCCCTGGAGAGAAGGAAATTCACCTTGATGAAAGTGGTTTATAAAATTCTTTACTTTTTTTCCAGAGCGGAATTGGAAAATACAAATCCTTTGGGCCCTCTCTCTCTCTCTCTCTCTCTTTTTTTTTTTTTTTTTTTTTTTTGACTTCAAACTTTGAAATCTTTTTTTTTAATTATCTTTATAAAAGTATTTTTTAAACGCAAATTATAACAAAATGAAGCATTGATGGATTAAATGCAAATCACTTTCTTTCAAGCTAGTCTTAGTACATCATGTATTAAAAAAAATTGCACAGCTTAAATTTAGAAGTAATTTTAAACAAATAAATAGGGAAATAGGCAACACTTTTTTTATATATAATTTGAATTAATATTTAATAACAGGAGTGAAAAACTGTTAAAATTATAAAGCATCACTTTTTTTTTCAAATATGGAACCTGCAAAAAAAATTACTAGAATCAATTTTCCAATTTAATTTAAACAAAATTTGATTTTAATCGAAAAAGTTTTATTGTCAAGCTTTTATAATTAAACGAAAATACAGAATTAAATATCTCTCAAAATATGGCAAAAATACCTCGATGATTCTTTTACAATCTGTAATATTTACATATAAAAGGAACTGAGAAAAACAAAATTGCTAAACGAACAATCACTTAGTTGATTTGATGATACAATCAAGATGTTGTTGCTGTTGCTTCTAATGGCACTTGCCATGGACAAGCTTCGCTGATGCATCAGCGATTTTAAGCCGAAATGAGCACCTCTTGTTTTGAAGTAGCGCGAACTAAGGCCATGAGTACGACTTAGCTACACACTCGTCATATTCGGTTGTGCAGCCTCTTTTTTAGAGGGGGGCACTTTCACACACCTTACAAATAGAACACAGAAGAACAACCATGCCCGAACCGGGACTCGTAGATCACGGAGAAGACGTGTAACCCCTACAGCAAAAAGACGGCACATTGAAGCTTTTGGAAAATATAATTATCGCACTTTCTATTAGCAAACAAGATCTAAAGATTCTTCTGCAGGTAAAACACAAGCATTTTTGGCACTTCAGAATTACACTTATACAAAGACGTTTGTTTGAATGAAAATTCCATCCGCGCCACAATACCCACCAAATTCCTATGATGGCGCCGTTCTTCTTGGTGGTGATGTCCGGATGATTGCAGTCGATGTTCCATATTTCCAGAGGCGAGACATCGGGGGCGGAGGGCTTGTTATCGGTCTCCATGATATGGAAGCGTGCCTCCTTCAGCCATTTCTGCAGGTAAAAACAAGCATTTTTGGTTTCACATTTTTCAAAATATGCAACCCCGATATGAACAAAAGCGATGCCGAGTTCAGAGTTGATCTGAGAGGCATTGAAGCAAAATAACGATTTACTGTATTTTTGTTATTTATTACAGTCACATACAAGTGTAACAAGGGCCGGGATAGTCTGGTTGGTAGAGCGTTGGACTCGTACTCCTTACGTTACGGGTTCGAAACTCGCCTGCCCAAAAGATTCCACGAGTGTGTGGCAGCTGGCACTCGTTAAATCTGTTCGTGGTCGCAAAGTCCTCCATGTCGAGAGGAATACCACTGGGAGTACTGGGTCAGAGGTGATCGTGCTCTGTTCCAGGTCTAAATTACGATCTGAGATGAGTGAATGAATATGCATGAAGGAAATCCCCCCTCATAAAAAAGGGTTGTGTAGCTAAGTCGCACTCATGGCTATAGATGGCGCTACTTGTAAAACAAGAGACGTATATTTCCGGCCTAAAATCTGCTGATGTATCAGTGGGGCTTGTCTATGGCAAGTGCCATATATAAAAACAACAACAAGTGTAATAAAGATCTCAAAAAATGTATAAAAATGATAAATAATTTAATTTTTTTTTATTTTCAAAAATTAATATTTCAGTGACAAAAGTGGGCGTTAATAAATTTTTTTAAAAAAACATAAACCATTATTTTATTAACATATTGTTTTGAATTTCGTGTATTTAGATGTAAATATTTGAAAATAGCTCAATTGCATAAAAATGATTTGTAATGGAATCGTGCGTCAACGAGAAAAGACCGTTCTAAGGGGATTTCCAAAGAATTTGGTGAAGTAGATGTTGGTGACCTAATGAGGTCGCTAACGGTTTTTACTACACGTTAAAATGCGGACGCTGAGAAATAAATGTTTGTTGCTAGGTGACGTTGGAGAAATTTCCACAATTACCTGGAGCGTCCGTGCAGTTTCTGCGTTTGCCCCGTCCACTTTAGAGGGACGTTATACAAGGCGCGTGGGAAGATTATACAAGCGCGTGGTAGTTCCAACTAGGGCCAAGAGTACGACGTCACAGCCCTTTTTACGGGGCGGATTTCATGCAATTTTATTCATTCATCAACAGAACTTAATCTAGATCTGGAACAGAGAACGATCACCTTTGAAACAGTACCCCCAGTGGTATTACTCTCGGCATGGAGGACTTTGCTGTCACAACAGAATTATATATGCGTCAACCCCACGGATAATCTTCGGCTAGCTTGTTCGAACTCGCAACCCAAGGGATGCGAATCCAACGCCTTACCACCCAAGCTATCCCGGCCCAAAATTATTAAAAATTTCTACTAATATGAAATTCTCAACTGTACTCGATTTGCTGCACCAGTCGGTGCAGATAAGCAGATCGAATTTTTTTCTATTAAATTTGATTGCAATAATGATGTATGTTCTTATAAATTTCATTAGTATTTAAATAAGTATCCGAAAATTTTGATACTTACTATCCTTAAACAATGCGAGAAAGATAATTTTTACCAAGGAAATTACAAACAATCCTTCGTACATATCTAACCGAAAATATTGGGTTGGGGAATAAGTTCGTAGCGTTTTTACCGAAGACTTTTATTTAAACAAAAACAGTAATTATATCAATAAGTTAATCAATTATATATTCGCCGTTACTGTTTACGATCCCTTCCCACCTCTCGACCAATTTTTTGATGCCATTTCGCCAAAAATCGTCTGTTGTCAAAGAAGTTGTTGAGCTAGTTTTTAAGGATTTCTTTGTTATCGAAAGTCACGCCCTTCATATGGTTTGACAGGGAGCGGAAAAGATAGTAATCGGTCGGTGCAAGGTTCGGAGAATACGGCGGATGCTGAAGGACCTCCCATTCAAGCTCTTGGAGTACGGCTTTGACGACTTGTGCAACATGGGACTTGTCGTTGTCGTGAAAGAGTATAGTTTGACCATGTCGATCAGGCCTTTTCAGTCAAATAGTCTTATTCACGTGGTGTAGCTGGGCAATATAGAGCTCCTTGTTGACCGTGGCATTCTTTTAGAGCATTTCCCAATGCATCATGCTCTTCCAGTTCCACCAAACATACATCATGATCTTTTGGATGAAGGTCAGGCTTGACTCTCGGCTTTATGGTATCTCCTGGAGCCACCCACTCCTTTCTTTGCTTCATATTATTGTATAGGCACCATTTCTCATCTCTCGTGACGATTCCGTACAAAAAGAGCTGTTTATGACCGCGTGTTGCTCGAGGGCGGGCGTAATGCTGAAAAACAATTTGAAGGCGTTTTTTTTTTTTTTTTTTTTTTTTTTTTTAGCTCGTGAGGCACCCTGGCTACCAATTTTCGGTAAATCCCATTCAATGAAAGTGATTGAGAATCGTTTTATGATGGAAGTTCATTTTTTCCGCCAATTCAAGACTGGTTTGGCGACCGTTCTCCTTAAAATGATTTGAGAAGAGTGTCATCGACGTCAAATTCGCCATTTTTTAACCATGCAAACCATTTCCGTGCTGTAGACTCGCCTATGACATCTTCTCGCAAATGTCCCAGGCTGCTTCGACAGCTTTTTTATCTCAATGAAAAGCAAAGAAGAGTTGGTGTCAAAAATGTTGATTTTTCCTCCTGAGTATTCCATTTCTAAGCCTCAAAACTTTTTAAAAATAATTAAATAACTTAAAGATACAATTAACATAGTTTTGTAGAGCAGAAAGAGTTCTATCCAATAAATACTTACCCTTTGCCAAACAGCAAACAAATTGTTGTAAAATAAAAGAAATATAACAACGCTATGAACTTATTCCCCAACCCAATAATTTAGGGCATAGTTGGTACTTACCATGTAAATGGACCATCCTTTCTTCTCCACGACGGAGGTGAGATTGTTCGATTTGCAGAGCACACAATTCAGCTTCACGTTCTGCTTCGGCCTGTGTTCGCTCACGGAAGCGTTGTCGTACACGTGGTTGAGGGCGAACATGCCGCAGGAAGGCTTGAGCTTGCAGGCCGTGGCGCACGTGGACAAGGAGTGGGCGGTGACGGACTGAGAATCGCAGATCAGGTCGCGGTCGATCAGTCTGTAGAGGTCGTCTCCCTTCGCTGCGGCGCACAACAGAAAGAACAGCAAAACCGGCAGATGGATCGTTCTGCGGGGATCTTCAGCTGCCATGGCTCTTCACTGAAGATGCTCCTCAAACATGCAAAAGAGTTGTTTTTAAAAAAAGTTGATTGCACGAAAACACCTGAACAAAACAAAAGTAGTTAATGTATTAAAGTGTTGGACGAATTCTTACTTAAAACTTATTTATAGATTTAGAATTATTTGGATAACTAAATCTCTGTGAGAAATGGAGTTTTTAAGTATTAAAAAAGTTCAAATGTTCGATAGGTAAAACAAAATTATTGAAATATGTCACATTACGAAAACATGAATGTAAAAAAAAAACGTTTTTAATGCCTAATGTTTTGTTAAGTCAGTACCTAATATTATGCAGTAATACTTAATGTTTTAAGTTTTAATACTTAAATTTTTATTGTCATAATGGCACATTCAGCAATTTTGAAGCCTTAGATAATACATGTGATGAAGTACTCTTTTAACGAATCAATTAATTTAATTCTGCATTTCCACAAATTTTTAATATATTAATAACTTGTTTTGGGTTAGTATTTTATTTTTACTTTATCAACTTAATGAAAATATATGTATTTTCATATACCTATTATGAATGCATACTGCCTGGTACTGTCGTTTGTACACAATATTATAGAAGCAGGGGTCGATTATTTATAAATATTGTAAATAAAAACTGAAACATATTGGAGCCCAATCAACTATACTTGAGAGCGTGTTCATATTATTTTATTGTTTCACTATTCATAGATTTTGTATTGCTTACAATCTTATTTATTTGGCAATTAGGAAAATAAAGTTTTGTAATCGATCTGCTTTCAGTACCCTCTTAAGTTTGCAGCCCTAGGCATGTGCCTAGTTGGAAATTTGACACATTTATGTTAAATCACAGAGTGAACTGTCAACACATTGACATTGATTTTAATAATAGCTGTTCTTTTTAATTAAAAATTCCTTTTAAAAACAGTGACGAAAAAAGTGATTAAAATGGAAGAAGGATAAAATTACTTACGTCTACAATCGTCCCCTTCCGATTCTCAAACGTTTTTCGTCCTTGCACCTCAAAGTCTCACATCTGACCAATTTTTAATGAAATGTCACCCTAGACGAAACAGCATAGATGAGCGCCTTAGAATGGCGCGTCTGTTTTATCAAGAAGACTTTATGTTTCTTTAATTTTTGTTAGAACACATTCGGCCCTCCCTTTTTACATCCATCTCCAAAATGGAAAGAATTAGTTAAAATGCGCGTGATGATCCAGTTGCGTGACTGCGCGGTAACTTACAGTCGGAGGCACAGATTCCGTTTTCAGTCTTGCGTTATTATGCAGAAAATTGCGATACCGAATATAAGAAATTCCATTATTCTTGAAAGCCAGGGTAATGGATTATAATGACACAGCGACCGTCCCGACAATGGATGTTCTCGAAACACGCCTTTTTATATATGGTATGGCAGCACTTTATATTAAACCCACACATTTATTTTCCAAACCTCATTTCGATAAACATCTAAAATGTTTGAAAAATGTAACTATTCCTTTTGGACTTTATTCACACATTGGATTTATAACAAACAAATCATTATCGATTACGGGCCAATGGGAATTGCAAACGTTATACTATCAAGCTGAGGTATCAGTTAGTTATTCAGGGGAGCGGCTCACACATACAATTTATTCAATACCTACCATAAGCTTACACTCTCCCTATATATATATATATATATATATATATATATATCTTGTTTAAATTTTCAATCGTTAATAAAATACTTTTTATTCATCCACTCAAGTTCAAATAACTTTTTTTAAACTTGTACTGGATGACACTAGATGTTAATATAGTTTTTTCAAATATTAATTTTTTATTAATAATTAAAATCTAACTTTCTCGACATCAATCTTCATTATTTATACTAAAAGTAATTATTTGGCCATGATAGCACAGTTGGTAGAGCTTTGGACTCGCATCCATTAAGTTGCGAGTTTAAATCCGACAGATGAAGGGTGTGTGTGTGGACGTTAAATCTATCGTGGTTTCAGATGGCTCCATGTGGAGAATAATACCACTGTGGGTGTTGGGTCAGAGGTGATTGTTCTCTCTTCCAGATCTAAATTGCGATCTGCGGATGAATGAATGAAGTTCGCCCAGTGAAAAAGGTTTGTGACGTGTGTGAGCTAGAAGTCAGACTTCTGACCAATATAGACCCCTGAACCTTCGGATGCTCTGGGGCCCATGCCTTCAGAAGCTACTGCACCCCTCCTTCCGTTGTAAAATGGAACACGAGAACAATAATTTTATTTATTTTATAAAAAGTAACTAAAATAAAAAAATTCCTTTGACTTTAGTAGGAATTGATTTTAAAATTTTTTTTATATATTACTTGTTTATGCTTAATTGTTAAACTATTTTGGAAATCTGTCTGTTCGCTAAGAATGCTGATTACTTTCAATTAAATCCCTCCCTTATGTATAATTCAAGATTTGAAAACATTTCCCTAGAATTTTTAATAATTTTAAGCATTAAATTGTGATAGACATGGAGTCGTGTTATTTTATTGCCTTACTCCTGTTCGTTTGATTGTGCATATGGCTAAACCTAATAGTTTCATAAATGTAACAACTTCATAGTAATATTAAATGCGTGACCTTCCGGTTCACCTAACTTTCGTGGTGTTATAATTTCATTGCCTTATTCCCTCATCTAAACTTCTCAGCTGTTACAGAAAATCCCTCTTTCTCAAACTTTCATCAATTCAAGAAATTCACATGATTAAATATTTGACGAAACAATGAAAACGATTTAAATCTCAATGCAATAATGAAATTTACTGCTAATAATTATTCACAGAATATTAAAAGTTGCCAAAATGTTATAAATTTTTATACGGAAAATAAATTTGTATCATTAAAAATAATTTGTTTATATTTTAGAAAGTTACGGAAATCAGTTTTGTGCAAATAAATTTTTCCGAAGTCACGTTGAAAAAGCGTCAGACGCTTACATATTTTTTTAATAAATTAAAAAAAATTCAAGAAACCATTAGTTTGTATACATTTTAACTCTTCAAAGTGTTCACAATCTGATAACTCTAAGTCAAACTATCTATCTTGTGGAACTTCATCAATCAGACACATTCGCCTTCGTGCTTTGTTAAAGCTTACTTATGAAGTCAAAAAATCTTAATATTATTTTTTTTGAGTAATAATTTATGTATTCGGTAATATTTAGAAATGGAAAATTTATCTCAGTAAAGATGTCTCGAAATAATCACAGTCATATATGAAATTGCATTTAATCTTTTTCAACAACCATTACTTCAAAGATTCGCGAAAGCAAAAGCTTTAAAAATTAATTACAAAAATAAGAGACGACGATATTTTATTGCTTTGAATGTTAATCCATTATTATAATTATGTATGGTAATAATTTAATGTCGTTTAAACTATCTGTCAATAATTTTTTTTAATTTTATTTATTTTTATTTAAATGCTGTATTTCCAATTTGAAATAACGAATTTCGAGAACACATTATAAATGCAAATTTGCACTTTTTAACATCTTTAATAATGAAATTAAGCAGAACTCAAAATAATCTACTTAACTCAATATGTTATGTATGTTTACGAATTAGGGAAAGCAAAAGAGACAGAATAAAGAATTTTAAAAACAGTTGGTATATGTAGGTAAATAGGTTTTAGATAACAAAGTATTCTAATTCAACAATGGGAGTGAAAGCATACTTTTGCGTGCGTTTGGGAGCTAATTAAAATCGATAAAATCCTTTTTTTTTTCAGTTGTGGAAACAAAATGAAACCTTATGTAAATGGTTCGATATATGACAATGTAAGCAGCTCATAAAACTTAACACAAAAAAAACCCGGCAATTTTGTTTGAAACAACAAATCCTTTTCACTGTTAATTCAAACTCTCAGCTATTCAGAGCTGCTTTCCACTTTTATTTGGAAAAGTCGTATCTGCAAAGAGGTCTACTTAAATAATTAAAGTTACCATATTTTGATAACTGCAATCCGTTAAAAGTTTTGAAAAGATTAAAAAGAAGAAGAAAAGTTCCGATATTCATAGAACTCTGAAAAGCATGGGAAAAAATAAAATCTATTCTAATAATATCATTGGAGGAAATTGAAAAATCATTGGAGAAGTTTAAACAGTTAAATGAACAAAACAACTGCTATTTTTATTTGAAGATATTAGAACTAAATATAAGTAACCCATTGAAAAAGTATAGTACAAAAACTGGCAAGAACTCATCGACATTATCTTCTTATCTCATATGTACTCTTCACTAATTAGACAAGACTTAAAATAATTGACGGAATGTGTAGTTTGCAAACTATTATTACTAGATTAACATTCTCCTTCTAAGGTGGAAAATTCCTATCCATTTCAAAGATGTTGAAAAATTCTTCTATTTATGCTGCTACCCGGATGAACAGTTCTCATTTTAAATGTACCAGAATTCTTTGGTTTTTAATATTTGCCGCATGTCTCTTTGGGAGCTTTTGCAAGATATATAGATTTTTCACCTTGTATCGGCAGTATCCTGTTGTCATACATTTGGAAGTAACCCACGAACGGAGCTTAGAATTTCCTGCTGTAAGCATCTGCAACTTAAACCGAATAAAGAGCAAACGGCGTTGCTCCCCATCTAGGAACTGCCGACCGACAACAGGACCACATCTCGTGGTGTCTGAAAGAAGTAGTTTGAGTTTTTGTAAACAGCTTCCAAATGGTACTAGAATTCAGAACGATAAAAACAAATCGGCTGTAAAATTCTTAAATTGGTATTTCAATAAAAGCGAAAGTAAGCGTTCCCAGAAAGGGCATCAGCCTTCCGATTTCTTGGTAGGTTGCTCTTTTAACGGAAGAGATTGCTCTCGGTCTCGTATAAGTTACTTCATGAACTTTCGTTTTGGCAACTGCATAACATTTAACAAAGGTTCTGAAGACAATGAGCCTTTGAAAGTCTTCAAAACTGGCGTAGAAAGTGGTTTGATATTGAAATTAAATCTAGAAATCGAAAATTATCAACCAACAACCCATTCAATTGGCGCCAGAATCATGTTACACGATCCTTTCACCACGCCCTCTGCTGAGGAAAAGGGTTTCATTATCAGTCCTGGGTACGAAACTTCAGTGTCTCTGAAACAAAGCGTTGTAAGCAGACTTCCAGATCCGTACACGGATAAATGTTTGGATTATAAAAATCATCTAAGTTCTTTGGCATCGAACAGAAATGAATGCATTCGGAAATGTATCCAAAACCAAAACTTCAAGAAATGCGGTTGCATTGATCAAACCTTGGCTGTTTTGGATGATTTGACTGCCTGCAACTTGATGGACGTGACAGAATCCTGTTGCTTAGATGATGCTTTGGAGGATATGTCTCACAAAGGGTCATCTTGTAACTGTCCTCTGCCTTGCACGACTGTCCATTATAACGAGGAACTATCGAGGTCTCTCTTGTTTGCAAATCTTACATCACCAAACATTACCAAAGACCCATCAACAGCGAAACGACCTGCGCAGAAGAGTGGCCTAAAAAATAGTGGTATTAGTTATAAAAAAGAGAAACTCAGGGTGAATATTTTTTATTCAAGCTTGGATCGACGCGTGTACAAGCAGAGACCTCAGTGGGACATTGCGGAATTGCTAAGTTATTTAGGAAATGAAATCGGATTGTGGCTGGGTCTGTCGGTAGCGACACTTTTTGAAATATTAGAAAAATTAACAGTGTTGATAAAACGAAAATTGTGAAATTTCTTACATGAAAAATTATAATTCTTCTTCCTTTTTTATATGCATACTTTTTATCATATGTCTCACAGACGGAAACTTTTGAATCACAATGAATTTGCATGATAAATTTCATGTTTATCCCTTTATAACGTCCTTCACTCCACCCGTGTTCATATTTAGCCATCAACCTTAAGTGGAGTTAGAGTCATAGGTCTAATTGAGAAAACATTATCTTTTTAAAAAATTATAGTGTCACTGTATCCTGGTATATAAAAAAAAATTCTTATTTTAAAATGTTTCTAATGAATTTTTGTTGAGCTGGAAAATATATAAAAAAGTAATTGATGATATGAAATGTAAAACAAATATTAATATCAAAATTGTTTAACTTTCTTATTTAATATATCTTGTTTATTATAATCACAATATGTATTTAAAAATGCATGTTATGAAAATGTACTTAAAGCTCATTTTGTTAACAAAGGACATAATAGATTCGTCTCATTTTTTATCTAAATAGTAATATCAGTAATTCAGAAATTATACTTTTCAATAAATAATGTCAAGCGTATCAATTTCACCATTTTAACTGTAATAGAACAATCGAAATTAGTTGACATAAATTTTGAAATTCAAACTGCTTCTTTTTCTAACTTTTTCAAATTGGTTAAAGTTTTATCAAACATCACTTTCAAAATATTTTATAATGTAGGTACCATTTTCTAACTGAATGTTATTCATTTAATGCTTGAGTACAGCAAGATACTTTCCAAATTAAAGTTTCTTTTATGGTAAAAGCATGATTTTATGGATTTGATGAGCGATTATAAAAAGCTGCAATATTTCAAAAAAAAAAGCAAATCTCTGATTTTGATGAAGCTTTCGTTATTTATTAGATTATTCGTGAGGTATAATATAGAACTTTTTTTACGCATAAAAAAGAGAAGCAGCACTAATTTTAAGTTTTCTGATGTAAGTGAAAAAGGAATATTTGCAAGCATGATATCCCAAGCTTTGTCACTATCAAGAAAAGAAATAACGCATTTTATGCATTTATTGGCATATATCTGAAGACTACAGTGTATCATTCAACAAATAATATTGACCAATTAGAATACTTTTTCAATTATATTTTACTTCTGATTGAAAATCATATTTACCCAAAGAGCACAATTATGCACTCATTAAAATCTGTTTCCATTGATGCCATAAACTTTTCCACCAACGTTTCAGATTATATTAATATGTATCTATGGAGCGCATTTTTTTAAAGCTTTTAAAACCTATTCATCTTTTATTGTGAACTTTTAAAATGATCCTAATAATTTTTGTACTTAGTATTTTACAAATAAAGCTATTATACGAAAGATGATTTAGCCATGCATGAAGAGAATAGTTTAAAGACAAAAAAAAGCTTTTTGATTTAATTCATTTTATTTTTACAGAGAAAATACGTATCCAACTTTTAAAAGACTTAGATAACTTCTGCGCTGTTTATCAATCGACTCTTCCAATATAT
>JAOUZG010008059.1:1927475-1958075 GCA_026289955.1 Argiope argentata | reverse complement strand
CTGTATTATTTTTTTTTATTTATTTATTTTTTTATATATAAATTTTAAATATATATTTCATACGATTATTAAATTATAAATATTCATACAGTTATTTCTTATTCAGTAAAAGATATTAGCTATATTCTCTGGTTATCACTCAAACCATTAATCCACTTATAGTGATAATGAGTACAGTAACATTTCCCGATTACCATATTTTTCTATTTGATAAACACAACTTTTATATTTATATATATTTGTATCGTAAATCTTCAAAACACGGATACACATTTTCATCTTCCTTATTAGTAGTAACTAGTCACCTTTGGCGATCAGTTGGTTTTCCAGATCTTTAGTTAGAATCTCAATTGAACGTCTGATACTTTTATCTTCTCCAGAAAAATATTTTTAAATTTTGAAACTTATCCTTATTATTTTTAAATCTTTATACACTAATGACTGTCTTGCTATATGACTCTCCAATTTTCTGTCACTCCATTTAAGTTTCAACTTCAATTTGAAACGGAAGTGATTATCAATAAATTAAATAAATTTTTGTCTGAAACTAAGCACGCTCTTTATAGTCTAAAGATAACAAGTAGAGTCATTAGTTTTGAAGTTAAATGTTTTTTATAATTTCCACAGAATTCTAAAATTTTATTATTCAATGTTGAATTTTTATACACCCAAAGCATTTATTTCGTGATTTACACAATATATCAAAGAATAAATAAAAAAAACTAACGAACTATAATAAAAATTCGAAATGTCAAACTAAAAAAGCGATAGAATAAAAATGTACAAAAGTGATCGTACTTTAAAAATCTGCTATCATTTCTTAGTTTTGAAGTTGCTTGTTACTTGTAATTACCACAGAATTCTAAAATTTTATTAAAAGAATTCTTTATGCAGAAATATGGAGGAATGAGACCAATCTTCGTATCTTAAGCATCAACAATAAAAGAAAATATCAGCTTAAAATATGCTGTATCAATAATGAAAACAATTTTGGTTTCGATTATAACATTGAAAATATGGATTTAAAATGTACCCGAAATAAAATTTTTAGAAGTTAATTAAATTTAAACTAAAATATTTTACAAAAATGAATTAGTATAATCGAATAATGTTTTGAATTTTAAGATTACATGAATCTATTTTTAATAGTTATTATCCTCGGTAAACGCTGGAATTCTATTTAATTTTCCTTCATTAAAATGCTTACCACTATCTGAAGGGCAAGTTTCCGCTTTTAAAATGTTTTTCCCTAAATTCACTCGATTTTTAGCTCTAGTACAAATGGTCTAAACTATAGAGAAACCAACGCACACACGGCCATATTCTCCTTTATGTTAATAGAGATAAACCAAAAATACTATTTTTTTACACAAAAATTCTAAAGAAAAAATAATTTTCAACAGAAATTTATATAAATCTTTTTATTATAAGATTGAGTTTAAATAAAAGTTACATTTTTTCCAAGTGAGTATGTTATAAACAATAAAAAAATCATTTTCTAATTTTTTTTCTATATTTTTTAAATAAATAATGGATAATTTTTTTTTCTTCAATTTACTGTTTACCGTGAGCACGCATGCACAATTTTTTACTTATTGACCAGAAAAAGTACATTTACAAAGATCTTTATTAAACATGTTAAAAAATGAAAATGCGTGAACTAATTTGCACAGAAAATAGTGCTTTTAGTTTTCGAAGTCTATTTGTATGGGCTCAATGTTTGCTTATCGCGTTGGAGGTTTTAATCGTTTTCCGTTAAACAAGAAAAATGAATTAGTTTAATGATATTTACTCTTTGTTGGTGGGTTCCATCGGCCACAACATCATTCAAAGAACGTAAATATAATCGTTGTTTAGTAATAAAAATTTCAGTCACGGGAATATGTTTTTATTGACCCCCAAAATATTAATATAATGACTTCTTTTCCCCTTCCCTAAGTTTCTTTATTTTTATTTATGTTTGTAACAATACCGAATGAAATTGATAAATATTTATAAACTTCCTTTCTTTACTTGAGAATGTGTTTATTTAGTGGTGGAACAAAAAGACTTAAAACTCCCACCTCACTCGATAAATCAAAATTTGGGTTAAAATAATAAAAGTATAAAAAATTTCAAAGAACACGCTTGAATTGTCTTACTGAAAATCAGAAGAAAAAATAACAATATCTATGAAAAAAATCTGTATTGATTAACATTTGTAAAAAGTACTCTAAGTAAGTGGAAAATTTAATCAGATTCAAAATATATTTTAATTGTCTTTGAATTTTTCACAATATTGTTTCTGCTCTCTCATATACGAATAGTTTTAGTACGTAGTATAGAGAAAGTATTGCAATCTTTAAAAAATTCGAACACGAGATTTTGACGAATCTCCACGTTTTAGATCTGCCTGAGTTCAAAAAATACATTTTTGGAAATTGCCTATCTGTCTGTGACAAAATTAACTCAAAAATTAGAGTCAGACAACTTAAAATTGGTATACAGTCTTTACACCAAATTTGCAAATTTCTATCAAATTTTAAAATTAAAGCCATTCACAGAAAGTTTGGTTGCTCGAATTTAGGTTGGCACGATATCTACGAAATGAAGAGAGCTAGATACGTAATGTTCCGAACACAAATTTAGCATCTATAGTGTGGACACTTGTCAGACTTTAAGTCAAATCCAACTGTTGAATAATTGTCTATCGGTCTGTACTTTCAGACCGATGTAAATTTAACAACAGAGAAGCTTTCAGTTAAATACATCAAATTTGGCATGAGATTATGTGAATAAAAATGCATTTGTGGGTGAATTTTTTTTTTTTCAATCGGTTGAGAAAAACGTGTCTAAAATATGAACTCCATTTTTCGGATACTATTAAACGCATATCAGGAATTAATCGCCAAATAACTCGCCAAGAAGATGTGACAGCTTCGGTAAAAGTGCTAAATTCACACTAGAACTTATTTCGTGACTATTTTTACCATAATGTGACATAAGGTGTGCTTGGATGACAAGTTTATTAATTTTGTGGGAGAAAGTTTTAAGGAACATCTCCCATTGGTTTTCATATTTTTTTCACGGCGGCTTAATTTTTTTCATCATATTGTTTACAGTGCCTTTTGATTATATGTCATATCTGTCTTCTGAACAGAAAAACTATTTTCTATTTTTCAAAAAAAAAGTTTCTTTCCATGTTTTAATTATTAATATTTTTTATTTCTTAATCTGAGACTTAGTTCATAATTTTTTTATTGTAGAAAGAAGTAATTAATTTTTCTTAGACCGACTAACTGATGGTGAATCTCCCATGGAATCTAAACTGAATTAAAATATAACAATAAATTGGTTATAAGGCTCTGGAATTATTAAAATTATTTAATGGTCACACACATCTACATAGAGTTTCAGTATTCTTTCACAAAGGATAGAAAAAAAATTGATAACGAAATATTATCTTAATAAAAATGAAATTCATAAATATAGGGAAGATCGCCTTAAGTGAAACCGTAAAAAATACCTTTTTTAAAATAATATGATAAAAATTTGTGAAATGATAGAAATTATTTGAATAATTTTTTAAGGAGGTTAATTCAAAATTCAAAGTTTCCGAATTAAGATTTATCTGAATTTGTATACAAAAAATTATATCTTATCAAAAAAAATTGTTGAAAACAAAAATTTCGAAAATATGATATCTCGTTTAAAAAAATTAACGTTTTCATAAAAAAATTTAAAAGCTTTTAAATTAAAGAATAAAAAGCGAAATTTATGAATGAATATTCATATCCTGTTTAGTCTTCACACATAAATTCTATTTCAGTTCTCAAAGATTTAAACAGGGGAAAAAACTTTAAAGTCGTTGGTTTATTTTGTCCATAAATGTCGTGCTTGCTAATCATTATTTTCTAGTGATAGAAATATGCAAGAAAGAGAAAGTATTGTAATCATCAAAAATTTTTAATTAAAATCTGACTAATCTCCGTGTTTCAGGCTGTCCTAAGTTTGAAAAACACATTTTTGGAATTATTTCTGTCTGTGAACTATATTCGAAGAGAATATTTCTGTCTTGTGTAACTCAAAAATGAGCTAGAGTTTTGAAAGAGCTAGAGTTGTGAAATTTGGTATACAGTCTCTACATCTAATTCACACATTTATATCAAGTTTTTAGTAAAATCCGTTCAGGGGAATTCCTGCTCTTCGAATATAAAATTATAGCTACAAAACGAATAAAGCTAAATCGATAAAATTTGGTATACAAATTTAAAATCTAAAATGCAGTTCTAAATCGAATTTGAAATCAAATCCATCTAGAAGCTGACACTCTGTCGATCTGTACTTTCACAAGAATATAAACACGATGACTCAAAAATATATTTACTTAAATATGTGAACTATGGTAAATGATTTTATGGCTGCAATTGTTGTTTTGAGTCCATTTTGCATTCTAATTGGTCAGAAAGAAAGAGTATTTTAAATACAAAATTGGTTTTCTGGTATCTGTGTCAGCGATTAATAGCTTGAAAAACAATCGAAAGGCATCACTCTCCTGTAAGCTCTATCATGAGTAATTACTATTCTCAAAAGGTATGCAGTAAAAATATACAAATACATTTATAGGAGAATTTGTTAGAAAGTTTCAGAGGGCAATGGATGTATTTTAAACGCCTGTCATTTTACAATAAGCTGAAAAATAATGAATAAATTCCTCTAAAACTATTCGGTGAAGTGAAAATATTTTCTGAATATCATAAAGAACTACTTCCTAAATGCCAACTTCTCAAATTGATAGTTGGAAAGATTTATTTAAATATTAAAAAAAAAATTATTCTATGAAATGCAACTTTTAAGTTGGCAATTTCAAATTTTGATCTTTCTCAGTAGTATATGCAAAAAATAAATACAGTTTATTGATGAAGATCTATTTACATTTAATTTAATTCTTTTTTTTTCTTCTTGATACAAAGAATTTCAATGTTTGTATGCAATATTGATTATAAAATAATTTTTTGCTTATCATTTTCGGTAATAGATCCAAAAATATTTTTATATTTGCAGACACATGAAAAAATTACGAAAGTGGTGAGATTTATATAAGTCAACGGCGTGAAATAATATTTTAAAATGCGTATTCATGATGTTTCTGACACTCATGAAAATGACTAAAGGAAATTTTTTCATGAAAAAGCTGATTCACTCGAATACTGGTTTTCTCTTATTAGTTTGAATAAAAAATATTTCATAAAACAATTTAAAAATAAATCTTTTGCTTGACTAAAAGTGAAAAATATTAATTTAATTAAAGGTGAAATTTAATGGGAATATAAATTACCTTTCTTTTATACTGCACTCGGAACTAAGTATACAGAATAAAAATAATCGTTTTGACGTGAAATGTACGCAAACTTGACGAAGTATTGCTTTAAAACATCCTTATTTGGTGGCCGTACCGTTCTACCTAAAATGTCACTTTAAAAAAATGTAACTGTCAGTGTTTTCCCAAATAATATTTCATTTGAAAAACACTAATAATAATAATTAATTTTAGTGTAGAGTAAAAATTTGTTTATATTTTTTCTTTAAAAGAATGTGCAAGAAAAAAGAAATCTGGACTATAATAATTATAAATTTTAATAAAAACCGATACTATTATTATTACTGAAATGGATAAATTGGAATTTTTAACAGCAAAGGATGGCATTCCCTAACTCCAGTCAGAGTTATTAATATCTGAAAATTTCTGTACAGAAAAATTTATTAAAAGTGCTTATGAAAAACAATTTTCTGCGCCGAAATTTTAAAAGACGAAATTTCTTAGTGACTGATGTGGCCAAAAATATTTTCAAAATGTGCGATGGCATTCCCAAAACTCACTTTGCATCTTACTCCGTGAAAATTATTTAGACACGGTTTGATTTAAATTCAATATTTTTTTACGTCTTAGTAATCTTTCGAAAATCGAATACTTCATTAAACCCACCTCATTTCATAATCCATCAAACCAATCATAACCTCTCACTTCCAGAAAAAAAAATTACTCACTGACAATTTTCCTGTTCTTCAAGCTTTTAAAGATTTTATTTTAAATTACCTACATTCATGGAAAAGCCAAAAAAAATTATAATGAGTACAAAATTAAAGCAAAAAAAAAATTGAATTAGTTTAGAGTCCAAGATATTCAAATATTTAATAATGGTATCTTGTCCGCTTTTTTACCACGGAAAGAGAAGTACAGTAGTTTCTGAGGGCATGGACCCCTGAACACCCGAAGGCAGGAGTCTGACATATGAGGATGAAACACAAGCTTGCACAGCCCTTTTTACAGGGGGGGGGGGCATATTCACACATCTCACAGATAGAAAACAGAAGAACAACCATACCCGAACCGGGACTCACAAAACACGAGGAAGACGCGCTACCTCTGTGCCAGAGAACCGGATATTGAAATGCTATTTAGAAAGAAAAGGTGGATTTTCTCAAAAAACCCTCAAAAGTTCTTTTCAATTTCCTCACATATTTTTCTTTCTTTAATACTAATTAATTTTTATAGCTTTTTAAAAACTAAATAATTTATCTTTCTGAATATGTATTACTTATCTATTACCAAAATTAGGGACAATCTTTGATATTAAAATCAAATTCAATATAAGTGGGAGAAATAAAATTAAATTCCGAAGCTGTCCCGATTAATATGAGACATCTGGCTAATGTAGCCCATTTAGAGTAAAGCATAAAGCTATGTTAAGCGTTAAAATGAGAAAAAAATTCATTTTAGAAAGTTCTGAAAAGGATAATAACGATTATAGGCAGTGCATATATAAGTTTATGAGCAATCTCATTACGCGTCGTTGCACTCATTCGATCAAAGAAAAATGCACTGTAGATTAAAATGCTCGGAATGCTAGAGAGAAATTCCAGAATATCACACATTTCAGTGAATTCCACATTTTTGAATAGAATGAGGAAAGATATCCTGAAAAGAAAGAAACCAAGCCAGTGTGACTGACATGCCTATTGAAATGCAATCATTTGAAGAATGGTACTCTAAGAATGAGTTGTGATCTCAGTGAAAAAGATTCTAATTATTAAATCGAGAGAGTTGGTAAAAAGAAATTTTTCTCATTTTTAGTTTATTAAATTTTAATTCTGTATGTGAACGAAGTTTCCTCACATTTTCTTGTGCACAGAATGTTATTTATCTAGCTCTCTTCATTTTGTAGTTAACGCGTTAACTTTTTTTTTTGGACATCTACAAATTCAGAAAAGAGACCGTATACATTTGAGTTACCATTTTTAAGACAAATATAATTCCAATACGTATTTTTCAGATTCAGAGAAGTCCAAAAGGGGAAGATGAATTAAAATCGAATCGTTCGAATCTTTTGAAGGTTACGATGCCTTCTTTTTGCTATCGTGCATTAGAAAGTGACAAAAAAAAAGTAGAATTTTTTTGTCGCTTTAAATTGCTAATTAATTCAATTTTGGAAATGAAAATTCTGAGATTATTTCTTTATATTTTTTTTAATCACTGACTTCATCTTAAGTTGTTTAAACAAGATTATCTCATCTTCAATGCAATTATTTAAAAAATTCTTTCAAATATCAAACTCTTAATATGAATGCAAATATTTTCTAAGGAAAGAGAATCATTAACGTTCTGGGAATCAACCAATAACGTAACCAATCACATTACTGAATTATTGGCTAATGACTGACCCATTGCTGATCTATCGATGCTATAGGCTAATAGTACTTTAAGAGCATTTAATATCGATTTTGAGACTTGCAATGGCGAATTAGAGGTTTGTTTCTACTGTAGAAAGTCATACAGATGAACATAAATGCATGTTAAATCTGCTTATGGCAAACGTCTGCCACCATTAAGGTAATGCGATGAGGAAGTTCTGGTCAAGTGCTATCCTCATCATCTGATCATGGTCCGAAATGATGAACAAATATCCTCTTATAACTCATACTTCATTTTCATTAAAACACAAATTTGGACTACAAACAGGTCCGAATTCATGGTCGTATAGATTTTCCATTCGTTAGATATGTCCATATTTTATTTCTAGTCACTAGAAATAAAGCATTCACTTCAGTAACTGAATGAATTATCATTATTCCGGTCGATTGCTATAACATTTCTAGCATATATTTTTTTTTCTAGAACAACATAGATAAACAGAAATATCACATATAATCCTAATCTTTAGCTTTTTATTGCAGATTCATTTCCGATTAAGAAATTTTATACGAGAAATTTCTCTTTTCAAAAGAGCAAGTCATTTCTTTTAATAAAAAAAAAAGGATCGTAAATTGGTTAGTTGTTTCCTAAGACTAATTCAATATAAAAAAAATGTCAGAAACAAGAAGAAAACAATGAGGTAGTCTCCCTAAAACTTTCTCGCCCATGTTCTAAGATGTTTTCCCGGAATTCCTAGAACTCCAGAAAAATTTAAGGTATTTTCCCGGAGAACACCTTCTTTCATTGACGTAAAATAATTATGAAATATTAACCTTTTTTCGGAACTTTTTCTTTCATGTCAGCCTTGGCAAGTATTTTTTGGCGACTTATCCATGACATACGGTTAACAGTACTCGAAGATAATTTGTTTTGTTTTAGAATGCGTTTTTCCCGCGCGACTCAAACATAAATTTGACGCAGAATTACACTCATTTTCTCAAAATCTTATTCCAAACTAAATGCATTTAAATCCAAATTTGATGCGTTAAATTGTATTTGAGTTTACATATTTCGAAAGCTCCCCCCCCCCCCAGATGGTCAAATCATGGACAGAATCTATTTTTTAATCACGCACAAAAACCCTTAAACATGTATATAAAGACATATGGTGATGAATATAAAAATTTATTTATTTAACTTTGAACACGATTTCTATTAACCCCTTGACATACGAATTTATTTAACTTTCTAATTAGATAATTCATCCTATTTTAGTCATTTATTGATAATTTGATTTTTTAAATAATATATGAAACGTTTGCGATATTAAAGCGTTTCGAATTGATTTTTGCGTATTTAAATGCTTAATTCTGTGGCTTAGTTGCAGACTTGAAACTAAAAATTCAGTAATTAGATGCGCTTGTCAGACACGTCATTGTATGCTAAGGGCTTAACATTCTAGTGGCATTTCTTTTAGAGTTTTTCACGTCATCTGGTTTTGTTCCAAATACGCAACCCATAGGTCAAACATTTTTGTAAAACTTAATATTGATCTTCATTCTTGCTTTTCATTCAAAGAGTGTATTCAAAAAGTTGTTTGTAATAAGTCATATTTTCAGATCCTCCTTCAATCTCTGAAGGAAGATCGTTTAGCTTTAAGGGATAATGGCCTTTGTTGCCAAAAATCCCATTGTCATCAATTTTCAATCAGTCAATCAATAAGCCTCACTGTAAAGAAAAATTTCAAAAATTTCTCATTTCTATTTATGTTAAATCTAGGTATCTGAGATAGCGCCAGTAGGATCTAGGTATCTGAGATAGCGCCAGTAGGATCTAGGTATTAGGAAGCCTAATGTGATACAAATCACGAGGCTTTATTTTCAATAAATAAAACAAGTTATTTCACATTTAGATATATTTTTAATTTAATCTATATGTAAAGGATTTTTTTATTTTACTAATTGTGTGTGTGGGGGGTGTTAATTTTTTATGAATTGTGACTCCGCCGTATCCAATTTTTACCTCACTTTAAGCAGATATTTTGTGCTTAGATACACTTAATTAAGAGGATGTACTGGAATAGATAGATTCTTACACTTCAAACAGTGTGAATATCATCTGATATTTCATAATTTACAGATTTTTATTAGAAAATTTATTTATTTGGAAATAAAGTTCTGGTGTTTTTTTTAAACTGATGTCTCTGCAGCCATTTCCCTTTCTAATAGCCCTAAGTAACTACGTAGTCCGTTGCAAAGAGAAGCAACAATGATGATTGTTAAATCCGTATGAAACATGCAGTTACGAATTTAAGAAAATGAATCCTTATATCTTTCAGCTTCCGATTAAAATTTAAAAAATCTGCTTTGCATTTCACAAGAAACTCAGAGAAATCCACTTGTTCCAACAGATATCAATGAGCAAAATGAACCCTAGCTAAATGAATGAAAAAAATGGTTCTCGTTTTGAACTTGAATGTTTTCTGACTCTAAAAGAATCAGAAATTAAGTTCGATTTTGGACGTATTATGTAAAGTAGTTAGCTTTATTTAACAGGGAGGATTTATTAATCATAAACTCCGTATCCATCAGAAAGTCCTAGCGCGACATTCATTCAGTGTTTAATAAAATTTGTGCTATACTATGCTCAGGTCCTTGAGATCAAAGATGAATTATGTTGAGTATAGTAATACATGGTTCATCTTGAAAAGCATTAATAGATATGAACTTTCAGGGACTTATTTTATATTTGTCATTTATAAATCGTCTGACGTGTTGTTGGAGTCGATCAGCGCATCCTGGTTTCTGAATAAGGAACTAATTTAATGCACGGAATTTCCTTTCCCACTTGTCAGATGAAAAGGAAACAGGTGATTAACCTTCACGGATAGTAATTTTATTTGTTGTTTCACATCTTTACGACTCACTATTAAATATTGACATGTTAGTTGAAATAAAAATTACAAGAATGGAAGCGTAATATTATTATGAAGCTACTGCAAAGTATGAAGTTTTCATTCATTGCTTTGTATTTTTTAAATTTGTTCATATGTTTTGTTTAGATTCATTTTTATACCGGAATTATTAATTTTTCAAACTAATTTTTTTATTACCGGATTTTAAAAATTCTCTTGTTATTATTTGCACGTCTTCTACATATAGTTAATTGTACACTTTGTAGTTCTCGGTATAATTGTTAAATTACGTCCGTATTTTTGTACTCCGAGTTAATTATTTTTACTCTTCAATATCTTTGTAGTTTGGCAGTATGAGAAAGAAATGTTTTCATTCATCCGTTTCACTCTCTTCAGTTCTGATAATAAATTAGATAAGAGCTTTAAACCATGATGTGTAAAAATACGTGGAAATATTGGAAATTACAAAACTAGATTTCGTTCTGAAGAAAAGTACTACACTATAATTTTACTTTTCATCTTGAATTATCTTTTGAATGCTTAAACTTGCTTACTTTCATTTTATTAAGAGATTAGAATTGTTGCATTAAAAATTTTAGTAGAAATTAAAACTTTTACCGATTTGATTGTCATAGAACAATTTAGCATTGATCTTATGTTAATATGATCATAATTGCATTGAAATATATGCTTTAGTATGTAGTTCACTCTATGATTTCTGTTCAGTTTTTATTTACTGTAATAATTTACCCCAATATGAAATCATTTGAATTTAATAATATGCACAAGAATTTATTAGTTTGTTAAAAATATATAGTTTTATTGTTGGTAACTTTTGATGTGTAATTTAGTTTTTATTTATTTTCACTTTTTATATTTTTTTCTTTTCCTATTACCGAAATATATTTAATTTTACTTTATAAAGACATTGTATATGTTATTTTTATAGTTTATAATATTTAATCTGTGTTTTAGCGCAAATGGTTTTTTTCTCCCATGTAAAGGAAATTTTATTTTTTATATTATGACATGTGTCTAAAAGCATAAATACAGAAAATAAAATGCAAGTATTTTAACCTTCTGTTTCAATAGATTTTTTTATTATAAATTATTATAATAGTTGGACTAAAAAATACAAATGTCAAACTGTAATTATTTTGTTTGTATAGAAGATAAATTGGCAAGTATAGTAACCTGACTGTATTCTTTAATTAATATTTGGCATATTTCTTGCTTTTTGCCATGATTTACTGCACAATTTGTACCAAGTTCTTTAGTTTTGTCATTAAAATTAACAATTTTTTCTGAATTGTGTATTGTTGATTACAATTTCTATTAATAGAGAGAAAAATATTTCCTTCATTTTAAACTTGTATCTTTCTATGAATAATATTAAGTTGGTATTTTATTTCTATTGAATTTTAATTGATACTTTGAATGGTTTGTTAAATTTATTTGTTGCAGTAGACTAATAGCTTGAAATCTAACATATTAACATTTTTTACCTAAATATTATAGATACAAATTTTACTATCCATCTCATAGAGATGAAGTGTCAGAAATTTGTGTTAATTTAATATCAATCTTTTTTCACTATAACTTCTTATAACTATTGATTTAATCAAGAGATTTTTATAAAAATTCGTTTTAAAAGATTATTCTATATTCCAATGTGATTTGAATTAAAATTTTTCTTTATTTTAAAAAATTTAGTTTTTATCTTTTTTGTGATTAAAAGTTTCTTATCCTAAAAATAGAATTATCATTAATCTAACTTCTTACCGATTTAATTTTAAAAATCGTGTGGTAGTACAAAATTCCCACAATAATCTTTCCACTTATTAGTACAAAATTAGTTGATGGTTAAATATGAGATTTATTTAGTGTTTTTATAAATATTTCATCATTGAAAGGACAGTATTGTAAATGTGTAAATATGTTAAGAGTAGAATTCAAATAGGTTTCAAGTAGACATCTAAAATATCTTTTTAAGAGTAGAATTATTTTAATTGAAAATGGAATGGATTTTTTATTTCTAAAAGCCCTTCTTCTAGTTTCTGTTTCAAGATGGAATAGTTGCTAAGTTGTAATTGCAGTCAATTCTTGATTTTTTTTGAAAAAATCGCATAATTATCTATAAAATATCCTTTTGGTAGTGTGTTATGAAAGTTAAGAAAGGAATTTAGTTCAGGTTTCATTTGAACTGTGGTTTAAAATATTTGTCATTTAATAATTTTTTACACATTCATAGGATTGCACATTCTTCTCCTCTCTTTCTAACAATTTATCTAAACTTTTCATGTTATTGTAACTATAGACTGAAGCATGATTATTAGACCTCATAGAATGGCTATTAAAGAAAAGAGAAACTGGCTGAGTTTGAATGTAAACAATATGGAATATTTAGCAATAAAGATTATCCATTTGTAACTGTTGAATAGCAATTGATATATTTTTTAAAGAACTTTCTAATTTATCTTAAATGTCATCCTTATTAAAATGATTAATTATTTATTCTCATCCTTTAAATAGTTTTCTATAATTTAAGTGTTAATTATTTTTTATTTTAATTGATCTTATATTTAACTTATATTTTTTATTCAATATCTATCATTTATTCAAATTGTTTCTTTTTATTTCAGATTTCTTCTCATCTGCCATATTATACAACAATGTATGAGTTTTTTACATGTTACATTGTTTGTGCATTCTTCTCTCATGCATTCCACTCCAAAGCTGTTACAGTTGAATATTTATAAAATGTTGCCTTACTTTTCATTCCAAAGTAGCAGTGGATGGCTTACTTAAATAATTTCACTTAAACGAAAGAAGTTTATAAGCAACAATTTACCTACTTAAGGTGTATTTTTGAAAATAACTCTACTTACCTTTTGTACATTATTCAACATGGTTCGCTTTCGTTTTTATACTTGTAAAATAATTATTGTCACATCAGTGGTGTGGTTTATGATTGGAGCTTTGATGCTTATGTATTATACTGATTGTGCTGGTAACAACAGTTTATGCATAAAAAAGACTGTGGTTGTTAAAGACTTGCCCAGTGAAGATGATGTAAAGTTTTCAAAGTCCCCTAATGCACCTAAAGGAAGATTTGCAAGATACCTTCCAAAAGGTTAAGTAAAATTCTTATGTTACAATTATGTTATTATTTGATAAAAATTTTATAATAACTTCTTATTAATGCTTTTAACTCATTTTGATAACAGTGTTATTTATTAGAGCTATAATATATTTTTTTAATTTAAATTCAATTGATTAGAATTAAAATAATATTATTTTTAGCTTACAGATATATGACAAATAGACGAGAACTTAATCAATGCAGATTTATTCAACAAGATATTTTCAGATGTATTTACTTGTAAAAGTGGCTTATTTTATAATGAGTCCCTTTACATCACTATTACTAAATAGTTGAACTATTGATTGTTTTTAAATAAAAACATTTAATTTGTTAAGTGGAATGTAAATACTTTAAAAAATTTTGAAATATAAATAGGAAAAAATCTAAATGATTGTATTACTAACTTTTTGTTCAATTCAATTTCAAAGAATTCCCATTTACAAAATTTATTTTATTGAACTAATATTTTTTATTGCTTATTTCTAAATGGGAAAATAAACTTCTTGTTTTGTTTACATTCAGTGAAATGAAATGTTATTTTACATTTTTACTTAATAAATAAAATATAAAAAAGGGAAGTTATTAAAAAGCTTAATTTCAGTTTTAGTAAATCATTTCTTTTTAATTATGTTAAAAGTACTATGGTTCAAATAACTGCAACATAAAATTAATATTTTAAAAATTGTGTCAGGGAAATTATTCAAAAATCAATATAGTTATTTTATAAACTTTTTATATGCATTAAATATTGTAAAATACAAACAATAAACAATACTTTTATTTTGAAATCTGGCTAGTGAGTAATGTAAGCTGATTGAAAATTGCTTAAAAGTTAGACAAAACAAAAACAAAAAAAGAAGAGGGTGTATTTATTTTAATCACAGAACTGAAATTTAACTATTCTGTAAATAAAAAAACAAAAGAAATTTCAAAAAAAATTGAATAGAAAATTTCACAGATGCCTGTATGTTGGTAGAGGAAGGATTTTTATGACAACTTATACAATGTTTTACTATTTTATTAGCTTTTCAAAAAATATGATTATAAACTTTATGTAGGAAATCATCAGTTTATAATAATATCTCAACATTAAGTTTTTTTCTAAATTGGTGCTTTTAATTTAAATAATTATAATTTATTTTTTTCTTGTTAGAATATAAATTAAATCCATCTCATTGGCCTGGTGAAATGGGAAAAGCTGTTGTCATTCCTAAAGAAGAAGAAATTATAAAGAATGAAAAATTTAAGTTAAATCAATTTAATTTATTAGCAAGTGATCGGATTGCCTTGAATAGAAGTCTCCTGGATGTGCGCATGGAATCGTAAGTAGATTTTGTTGTTTTCTCTTTTATAGCATTGATTGATTTCATTTATCCATGGAATAAGCCTTATTTTTAAAAAATGTTTTATAAATTAATAATTTTTGTTCAGTGTTTTTTTTTTAATGTTTTTTTTCTTTGTAATATTTTTTCTCTTGTGGAATATTCATGATAAAATGAAATTCATTTGAATTTGATACACTTAAAAAGATTGAACATGACTTTTAAAAATTAAAATATATTAAGGCTTTTATTTTTCCAATAAGGTCTTATTTGTGTTATCATTTAAGTGCCACATAATATATATAAACTCACATGTACAGTAAACTTTGATTTAATTCTCATCACTTTTAATCAGGCAGAATTGGGACAGATTTTCAAGAGCATTTTCCATTATTCTAGTTGCATTTCTAAGATTTTTTTTAATTAAAACGTTTTGTACATTGGATATTGCACATTTACATTATGAAATACAGTTTCATGTATAAATTTTATTTTAATCATTTACTAAATACTTCATAAATTAATTAAAAGATTTTCAAAATATAACTGAATTAATAAATAAAATTTAGGATTTATTATATGTACACATATTAATCTTTTGAGTACATTTGATTGATTTTTATTATGTAATATCTTTGTCTAAATCAAGATAGAAAATCCTTTTCAATTAAAGAAAGTATGTTATGTCTACTGTATATGTGTGTGTGGGGGGGGGGAGATATTATTTGTCACTAGAAAAGGCAACACTTATTTATGAATCTTAAATATTAAAATATTTAAATATATGAAACATGTTTTATGAAAATGGTATTTTTTAACCTATAATTGATTTATCTTGAATTATAAAGTGTAGACAATGAAGAATAGTAGGCTAGGTAATGATAACAATAAAACAATACAAAGCATTCCATGATGTTTTTCAAGCAATGATAATAATTTTCTTTCAAATCATCAACAAAGCAGATTAATTAGAAAGTGAAAAAAAAAAAAAAGAATTATAGCTTATATAGAATTTCCTATATATTTGCAGTTTTTTATTTTTTTTAAAAAAACTTGAATTGAAATTTTTTATTAGAAAGGATTAATGATCGAAAAATGCAAATGAAAATGATCTATTAACAAAGATAGTCCAAAGCATTCTTACTCTTTAAACCATACATTGCATGAAACATTTGTTTCTGTCAAAATTTCTCATGTATTTGTCAAAAATAATTATTAAATGTACTCAAGTTTTTCCATTTACTGTTGTACAAAATTTATTTTGTGATTTTTTTAGTTATAAATAATAAAAAATTACAAATTCATAAAATTATCAAAATAATAATTTTGATAACCTGTATACTTTAAATAATTTTTCTACTAAAAGTGCAAGAATAAATTGAATTTCTTACCTGTAAAAATGCATTTTACTATAAAATTTTGTAAATATTTGTGTACCTATACATTGCAAAAACTATGTTGGCATGAATAAATATTAATAAATTTTTATTTAAAATTTAACTTGCTGTTTTATTGAATAAATTACATTATTCCCTCTGTACAATAGAATTGGAATTTCAAGTACAATTATACATCCTTATTTGCTCAATTATGCAAATATAAAATTCTTATAAATACTCCGGGTTTATTACATATTCACATTTTTTAATTTTCAGTAATTTTGAATTGCATGAACTGTATAAATATTTAAATTGAATTCAACCTTTTAATTGAATAATCACCAAATCAGCTAGTGTAAAATATTTTTACTTTCTTGTGATTTTTTAAAAAAATTCTAATAATTTTTCTTTCATTTATTTGTATATAATAATAATCAGATTTAAATATTTATATGTAAATATTTTAATTTGATACAGATTAATTTATCAAATAACCACAAAATATATCTTGAAATATGAAAATGCTCTAATCTCATTACCGTAATTCAAGTTCTCAAGATTCTAAAAAAAAGGAATTGTATAGGAATTGTCCCTAGAAAGGTCATAAGTTTTTTCTCGTTTCTGTTGACAGTATTAACCTGACCACTCTATTAGATAGATTATGCATATGAATTTAAAAGGCTAGGTGGTTGGAATTGACAAATTTTCTAGAAATCTGTTTTTTAAATATCTGATTTTCTTAATTTTAGATGCAGACGAAAGCAATATCCTGGTTCTTTACCTACTACTAGTATAGTGATTGTATTTCATAATGAAGCATGGTCTACATTACTACGTACAGTGTATAGTGTCATAAGCACTTCACCAGCATCTCTAATATCAGAAATAATATTGGTAGATGATGCAAGTGAAAGAGGTATGTTTCAGTCATATATATTCATATTTGATTTTTTTAGATAATTATCTCTTAGTTGCAGTTTTAATTGTAACATTTGTAATTTTTGATTCTTAAAATTTCAGAGTATCTTGGAAAGAAACTTGAAAACTTTGTGTCTAAACTAAGCATTCCAACTAAAGTAAATATTTCCTTATTATTTTAAATTTTTATCTAAATTTTAAACTTCTTATTTGCACAACTCTTTTTCTTATATAAATTTTATATAAAATTCTATTCCTGTAATAATAAATTGCTCAGTTTTAAAAATAACTATAAACTTATTTACATATTAATACAAGCTTAACCTTTCCTTTTTTACACAATTGAAGAATTATAAAATGAAAACTATGAGCTGTATGATCTATTATTAAAACTTAATCCTGTGAAAAATTACATTTAAAGTAAACAAATCCTTCATTCAAGCAAACTATACTAAATTTTGAGTATCAAAAAATCTTTCTTCATATAAAAGAAACTGTATATATGAGACTCATTTTTTAAAAATTTTTCAATAGGTTATGCGTACTGGCAAAAGATCGGGTTTGATACGAGCTAGGCTGATTGGAGCTGCTGCTACAACAGGCCAAGTTATTACTTTCCTTGATGCACACTGTGAATGCACTAGAGGGTGGCTTGAACCACTTCTTGCTAGGATTGCTGAAGATAGGTAATTATACACTCACCCTATAATTATGTTTGACTAATATGTGATTTTAAGAAATTTTGGTGAATATTTAAGAATTTATCATATTGTAACTTAATATTGAGTATCATAATCCTACGTTTCTGCCTAGATTTTTTTTAAAAAGAAAAGTAATGGGTGAATGAAATATAGTTGAATACAAATTTTATATTTTTATAGAATAATATATTTGAATTTATAATAATAATCTAGTTAAAATATTAAATACCTTGTAAATTTTGTAATCCACTGATGAATAATACTAAAAGTATTTCTTTTTAGAGTTTTTACATCTAAAAACTCTTAATAAATCAGACATTTTTTGTGAATTATCTGAAACAAATAATCAATGGAAAAAATATGGAATTGTTAAAAATCATTTGTATTTCATTCATTTTTTAAAAAATATATATTTATACACTAAATTTGAGAAATAAATTATAATTGTACAGGATGTTATTTTGTTTAATAAAGAAAGTTTTGATTTCTGAGACAATAGTTTAAATGATTTTTTTTCAGAACTCGAGTAGTATGTCCTATAATTGATGTAATTAGTGATGAAACCTTTGAATATGTTCCTGCATCAGATATGACATGGGGTGGCTTCAATTGGAAACTGAATTTTCGTTGGTACCGTGTACCACAGCGAGAAATGGATCGTAGAGGTGGAGATCGAAGTCTGCCTCTTAGGTATGAAATTATTCATGTATAATCAAATATTCATTATCTGTCATTCCTAGTGCATGATTTTGTTTTAAGTATTCTTCTTATCTATTAAAAATATTCAGATGCTTTGATTTAGTTAAATAATAAGAAACTTTATAAGTCAAAATCAATGGCATAATAAAGAAGAAAAGAGGCAATGTTTTATCAAAAAGCAAAACAGTACCATTTTCTTGGGAAGTAATGTTTCATTATGGCCAATAAAAATAACAACTTAACAAATAGTGCATAGTTATTATAGGTTATTAAATTGCATATATAGTTATTGTAGGTAATGTTAAATTATTGCATGATTGTGCAACATGCATTTATGATAATTCTACTGTGATAGACTATTCTGAAAATCAAAATTTGAATGTATAATTTAAAGTATGTCTAATACTGTTCATTTAACATTGTAAAACAGGGGATACAGTGAATTTTTGTTAGAAATCCTTTTTATAGGTAAATGAATATTTTTATTATTCCTAAGCATTCATTCAATTGTGGGTTTATATTTCGATTTTCATTTTAATTCATTATCATGATGGTCTGAATAAATTTTCATTAAGTGCAATGCAGTTCTTGGTATAACTTTGAGTTAAGAGTTTAATTTATATCAAACTCTTTAAATGTTCATATACTTTTTTAAATATAAAATATTATTGAGAATATATCTTTTTTTCACCTGCTATTGTAAAATTTCTTTGCTTGTATTCAATTCCCATTGTTCATTTATAAAATTCTGAAATCTGAATTACTACTTCTATTTCATACGTTTAAAAAAAAACTAAAGAATGACAGTAATAATCTCTACATAGTAGAGCCATAAATATTTAAATGTTTGATTTTAGATAAAAGTGTTTCAAATATTCTTGAAATTGTTTTTTTAGATTTTGAGTTGCTTTTCACCATAATATGCACATTGTAAAGTTAGACACTCTTACAAAAATGTTTAGTTAAAAATATAAACTCAATGCATTTTAACTTTGCAATAAATTTGGATTCAGATTACATTCTTTAATTGATATCTTTGTAGCATGTTTATTTCAAAATTTATCACACTATATATTAAGTTGTAGTAATTTCTGTAAAACAAAGAAAGAAAATATAATTTTCACTTCATACTTTAATTTTGCTTGAATAATTTTCTGTTTAATAGAGGAGTTGCATTTTATTAAATATTATCTATATTTAGAACACCTACAATGGCTGGTGGATTATTTTCAATTGATAGAGATTACTTTGAAGAAATTGGTAAATATGATGAGGGTATGGACATCTGGGGAGGTGAAAATTTGGAGCTTTCATTTAGAGTGAGTTGTTATTTTTTTTCCTCTGTATGTGTAAAACTATAAATAGAGTAAGTCTCTTTAACATAATGGTGAAGTAAGAATTTGAATAAAGCATTATGCATAGATATTTATGCTTAAAAAATTTTAAATTATGTATTGTGCTATATAGAAAAATATTGTGACTGAACTTTATATTAACCTTTTAACTGTATAATTTTTCTGCTATCTCAATTAAATAGCAACTTTGGGTTTGAAAAGGTATTTTTGAATTTGTTTGATTAAAAGTTCCAGCATACTTGAGTTGTGTATGATTTCACTTAATTTATCAACCAATTCATATCATCTATAAATTATTTATGTTTAGCTGATTTTTTAAAAAATATGGTCATTTCACAGTGTGGTTTTACACACTTCATCACCATACAAAACAGGTAAAATATAAAGGTAAGGGAGAATTCAAAAAAAAAAAAAAAAACTAATTTGTTAGTGGCTCAAAAGTGGGATTTACATTTCATTAATGTCATTCAAAATTAGTTTCTTCTATTTTTCAACCATTTCATTATTTTTAAAATTGCCATTGCAGAATTTCATATCATTTGAAAAATATTTCATTAAATTCCATAATTTTTTTAAAATTATATATTAGTGAATAAACTAGTCCTTTTACATAATTGATTTTCCTTATTTAGATTTCAGGACTTAATAATCATTTTGCTTGATCTGTCTCAATATGTTTGCTTTCTATTTCTTTTTTGCCATTATTACATTTTTAGAACTTTTCCAAATTATCTTTATTTTTCCCATTCATTATTGGAATAAAATTCATTTTATATTTGGAATTGATGTCCCCTAATTTTTAACCAGAAAAAAACTCATTAAAAAATAGCTGTGAAGGTTTATCGTCTTTGTCATTTTCATTATAACAAAAATGAAGGTTGTGGTGTATTGACACTCTATCGACCAGTCTGACATACAACACCAAATTTGTCATTTATGTATCCCTTGAAGCTTAAAAATGTGCATCTTAGGGCATTTTTTTCAAAAAATTTATTATAATTCTAGTTAATTGAAAATTAAGCAGATTTTTTGCTGTTTTCTTGTGATACAAAAATATTATTATTCAAAACCAAATTTCATATTGTTTAAAAAAATTTCTTTTAACAATACCAATTCAATAGGTGTACAAATTTATTCGATGAGAGTTTATATATATATATATATATATATTCAATTTTTAACAGATTTTATTGTCCTGAAATTAAAACTATTTTCATTATTTCATCAAATATTTATTCCTGTGATTTTCTTTCACTATTTTTAGCTAAGAAATCTGTGTAGTGTATGAGATGATTAAAAAAGTGAAAATACTGTATTGCAAAATTTAGAAGGTTTATGACCAAATATTTTTGTTTTTGATAGCAGTTTAATTTTGTGGGATTGATCTCCATTAATGTTTTTGTACACAATCAACAGAATATATAGAAGGCAGTTTAAATGTCCTTTGGTAGAATAATTACATAATATCTAGAAAATCTGATGTAAATTAGCTTACTGATGTGCAGAGCTGACTAGTCATGTGATAAAGATTTAGTAATAATGAAATTTTCATTAAACTTTTACCTTAGTAATATGCAATTTTTTCTTTGATCTAATTTAATAATATATTCTGGGTAAAAATTTAAATTTTCGTATATTTTTCTTTAGATTTGGATGTGTGGGGGAACATTAGAGATTGCTACTTGCTCACATGTTGGTCATGTTTTTCGCAAATCCACCCCGTATACTTTCCCCGGTGGTACAAGCAAAATAGTTAACCACAATAATGCCAGGCTTGCAGAAGTTTGGCTCGATGAATGGAAGGACTTTTACTATGCTATTAATCCTGGTAAGTTTTATTTATCTTTACGGTACCTGCCAATAATTATTTTCATATTGATGACTCAAAATACTATATAAAAATGAAAGTTAAATTGAATGAGAAATTGCCAACCTTTTCTAATTAAATTTGCAGTATGACAGAATGCTTGTAAATAGTTGTTCTGCTATATAGAAAGAATACATATTTGTTATTCTTCTGATAGTATCATAGCTGAAGATTAGAAAAATAAAATTGACTCAAATATTGAAGTCAGTATAATACAACAATCTTTGTTGTAGCATACTAATTAAGCTACTTGCAATCTAGTCATCATTGAATTATTGTACATTATCGATTTCTTATAGTCAAATTCTAAATTACTATGCACAAAGAAAAATGTTAATTTACATATTTTATGTATTGATTGTAATATTTAATATGCTATCAAGAGTTTAAAAATATTTTCTAATACCGCAAACCATTATTTTGGAATGTTATGTTCAATTAATTTTTTTAAATTTCTTTGAGTGAAAGGTTGTGGTGGTTCTTCTATGAGAACTACAGCAATGCAGGACCCGTAAACTTATTTTTAAAGACTTTTTTTGTATATAAATTTTCTTATTTTTTCACTTTAAAATTTGATACTGTTTATTTTACTTTGTCACCCTGGGAGTCGGATGATCAATGAATATTGAAGAAAACAATGATAAAGAAAATAAACATGCAAAGAAAAATTGAGTTCACAATTTGTCATATACCTCATAGTTCCTCATAACACAGCTGATTGATAGTCTTGACTGGAAACACAGCTCTGTTCTTACTTTAAATTTAGAAATGCTGGAATTACAACCCAAGCATATCTGGCTTAGAGTGTTATCTTTTCTCTATTCCTCATTGGATATCTATTAATTTTGGTTTTGGTTCTTGTTACCTTGAAGGAAATGCATCTACTTTTTTTAAAATATGTTTTCTTTTGTTGGAGATTACTCTGTAAAAAAATATGTAGTCAATTCTTTGATACAGTATTTGGATTAATTTGTTTAATTGATCATTTATTAATTATCAATTAAACATGATGAATGCTGCTGAGGATTTATTGCACATCTTATTTGATATTTAATTTTGATGTGTAATATCTACTTACCTGATGAAGATGATAATATGTTCAGGATGGAGAGTCAGGGGTCTGTGATATCTTTATTTGTTGAATTATCATTGCTGCATTCATATATTTTTATTGTCAAAACTTTAAGGAATTTATATCATATTCTGGTAATTTCTTATGCTTAAAATGCTCCAAATTTTGGATTTGAAATTAAATAAATTAAGTTATTTATCAATAAGTTTTTTATTTTTATTTGCAATCTCTGGATAAATATTTTTTGCAGCCCTGATTTATTAGCTGATGAGCCACCACCAGTTAATTATGGATGTTATTCATTTCATTTATTATTTATTAATCATATCAGTAAGATTCAAAATTATATATTTTATGAAACATTTGATTTCATTTTTGAAATATTTCTTCATTGAGAAGTAATGTAAATTTTAAAATTCTGCAATCATTGAAACTAGGTCTGATATAAATTGTTTGTGAAAGAAAAGCAACTTCATTGTTATTGTTTGAATACAAAAATACTATCATGTTTAGAACACATGAGTAAGTGTGAGCTTGAAATAAGACAAACTGCATGTATATTACTAGGCATTAATTGCATGTATAATTTCATGTAATTATGTGCCTATATAGTCTTTTCTATGTTAACTAGTATCATTAATAAACAGTAACTAATTATTTTATGAGAAAAACATATCATGACTTTCCAGTCATATCTTTGGCTTAGATAATTATATTATACTTAAACAATGTCATTGTAAGCTTATATTAAATTTCATTATGGTCCTGGATTTTGAAAATATTATTTAACAGTTTTATTATATATATCTAATAGTTAATATACATGGCTGTTATAATTAAGTGCTTTCAAATGATTATTTAAAAAAAACTACTGTACTAAATGTTATCAAACTTGTTAATAGTTTAAAGGAGGTCATAGAAATTTCTTTTCTGCCAAAAAAAGTTAGAAAAATCGCCATTGGGGGGGATGGGGCTGCAATCAATATTGTTAAGCAAAATAAGACAGGAAGACACCAGATTCAAATATGTTGTATCATTTCTGAAATATGTTACAAAGCATGTTCTATGTGTTATGTCAAAAACGCTGTTTGTGGTGATAATCTGTACAGAACTGAAAGATGCAGTACACTAATGTGTGTAACATTCCTCCTGGTATATTGAATTGAAATAATGCAGTTTCACTTTATTTTAAAACATGTTGAATGCCACATTAAACATGTTTTCTAACTCATTTTGCCCTATTTCACTTTATAATATTACATACAGTGCCTTTTCCTGCCATGGAATTTTTGAACTTTTTTGGCGGAAAAGAAATTTGTATGACCATCTTTAATCCATTATCAAGTTTGATACGAATTGGTCCAGTAGTTATCCTTTTATGACCTTTTCAAAGTGGAACTTTAATTATACCCTGTATTAAAAATAATAATTAAATTTAAAAATGAGTGTTATTTATGCATTTTGTATTGTGCATGCAGATAAATATTGAACCAAAAAATGTTAATCGTTATCCAAGAATTATGTAAAAGATTATAAATAAATTAAGTTGATTGAAGGCTTTTTCATCCTTATCTAATATATTTTAAGGTAAAATAACTACTTATATTTTTTCGTCATCACTTAAATTGGTATCAGATTATTTATCTTTTATGGTGGATAATTATGAAATATTGATATCAATAAAAATTATGATTCAGTATTAATATTATTCTTTGCATATCCCTCTTAAGTAAGGTCTAATTTTATGAGAGTTTGATCTGTTTTTTTTTCAATGCCAAAAGCTACTAGTAACTGAAGTTTTACATTATATAGATGAAATGCTTTATCATTTTAAAGGTAATATATGAAGCAGGACTGTGATGAAACAGTTTTATAAATAAGAAATTTTTGTTTCACTGCATTTACCTGAGCTGTTATGACTTTATATATATGTGTGATAGAGCTGACTTTTTACATTCATATAAAATTAAGTACTTTCTAGAAGGGGGTTATAAAGTAAAATATGGAAATTTAATTAATTGGAAGCTATTTTTATGTGTTTTAATGTATCTGTTCTGAAAAGTTTTGTAAGTTAATTTAAGAATTAATTTATAATGTGAAACTAAAAACATTTTAAAAAGTTTTGTGCAATTATTTGAAAATTTTTCATTTTATCTCATTGAAATCAATTCCTTTCTAAGATGACATTATTTTTTTTAATAGACTAATTATTTTTGATGTTAAGGTTATTGTACAATAACAAATCAGCTTTTTGCCACTCAATTGTGGCAGAAAATATCAAAAAAGCTTTTAAAAAATTAGAAGAAAGAAAAATAGATATTTATTTTTGATGTGCAGATTTTTCTCTGTTATACTCCATACGTATAAAAAATATTTAAAATTATTTTATTAAAATTGTTGAGTAGACATTCCTCTCTCCCAATTCTGACTCTTAAGGTAGGAAATTGCTCCTTGGTCTAGTAGTTGTACATTTTTTTTTTATAGTTTAATGTAAGATAAATTTTAAAAATAAATGTTACTACTATTAATAGTTTTCACATCGGAATTATTGTATTTGTTATTATAATCATAAAGACACTTTAGGTGGTGAAAGTATGAATTTGAAATATATTTTTTCAGTATTTGTAGATTACAAGTAAAGTAATTCAGCCTTTGTTTACTAGATGAAAAGTACATCTCTTTCACTTTATTATTTCGCACAAATAATAATTTATAGGAAAAGAGTCTAATTTAACAGGATATTGCATATCCTGTTGTATTTGCAGTAATTTATAGTTTACTGAAAAGTTCTAAAACATATTTTCCAAACTTGTAGACACAGTCTCTCATTTCAAACTTAATAATTATAAATCAAGTATTTTACCATAATATATTTTGTTAGGTTTTTTTATTGTATATAGTTGTGTCTAATGTTGAATGATTTGGTTCAATTACAAAAGCATTCAAAGTATACTATCTTGACAGGTGCAAGGCAAGCTGATGTTGGTGATCTAACTGAAAGAAAGAAACTTCGTAAAGATTTAAAGTGCAAGAGCTTCCGATGGTACTTGGAAAATATTTATCCAGAATCGCAAATGCCTCTTGATTATTATTATCTTGGAGAAGTAAGTATCTTACTCTTATGTTTTTTCTCTTCTTTCTCCTCTTTTAAAAAAAAATATTTTTTTGTCTTAGATATCCCATTATAAAATGTTCAATTTCAGATTAAAAATGCTGAAACAGCAAACTGTTTGGATACATTTGGACGTAAAAGTGGTGAACATATTGCGATGGGGGCTTGTCATGGCCTAGGAGGAAATCAGGTATTGAATTTGATGATAAATTATTAGTTATTATGAAATTGGCAGCTGTTGCTCTCTCATGCTAAAGGTGGCTAATTATTATCTTTCATTTAATATAGTTGAAATTGGGAAATACCAAATTTTCTGATCACAAAAGTTTGAAAATAATTGAATGTAGTTTTGATATATATATTTAAATCTCAACTATACAAATTTTGATTTAAAGTGATGTAGATGAGATAAAATTTGCCATCTTCATATTATTCTGATATAATAGGTAATCAATTTTTATTGTATTAAAACAATATTGAAATTAAAATATATGAAAAACATTCAAGCCATGTTGAAAGGAAGATTGCTAGTAATTATCAAACTGTAATTAATTGCAGTTATAGTGTTATCTGTGTGGTGTGTCTTGGAAGAGTTAAATATCATAGATGTGAAAAAATATTGTAGTAAAATTATTTTAGTTCTATTTATTTATTCTATTAAGTTCATGTAATCAAACAGGAAATAAGGTTAATTATTGCTTATTTAATTTTTTGAAAAATTTTAGGACATTTAAAAATTGTTTTCAATCAAAATATATTTGGAGGATTGAGAAATTTTTCAAATTGTATTGTATATGAATTTAAAATCAATTGCATAATTCCCTCTTATAGGTATTTGCTTACACAAAACGACAGCAAATAATGTCAGATGATAACTGCTTAGATGCTGCCTCAAGCGATGGACCTGTTAAACTCTTGCGTTGTCATGGAATGGGTGGTAATCAAATGTGGACTTACGACAAAGAGGTAATTATAATAAGTATATCTCTGCAGCTTTGATAAGAACTTGTACTATTTATAAGGGGCCTAATCAAGTCTCAATGCCCTCTTTTAAAAACCACAATTGAATAGCAAGTTTTAACAAAATAAAAAAGTAAAATATTAAATAGTGATTTTTTTCTCTAAACAGCTACTTTTATATCATATATATATAAAAAAAAGGAATAAGCTTTCAATCTAAGTACTTTAGGACCAATCATTATCTTTTAAAAAATAGAAATACTTTTAAAACTATGGTGACAAACAACTTCCGGTTAGAAAGATTTATTTTTCTTTGAATGAAAATAAAAAATTAAATAACTGAAAATATTGCAAAAATAATTGGGACTTAAGGCCTGTTTAATAATAAAACCTTAAATTTGGAATATTAATATGCAAATTGGTACCTCTTCCCTCTCTCATATTCATACGTCATTTAAGATGTATTAAAGGGGAGGGGGATATTAAGAAAATATATTTACTTTTCAGCGACTAATTTTTTTTTCCTTGCAGGATCAAACTATTATACATTCCCAAACTAGACGTTGTTTGGACAAACCCGATGATTCTGATGTTACTCTTCCTACTTTAAAGAAATGTGATGGCCGGCAGTCCCAAAAGTGGATAATGAGTAGCAGTTTTAAATGGCAGGCTTCATAACTTAATAAAAAGGACAATAAATTTCTTACAAGGCTGCAGTATTCTCTGAGAATATATCTGTGATGGTTCAAGTACAAGATTCTGCATTTTTAGTATTTATTTATGTGTTTCAAAGCCGAAGTAAAGTTTAACATTGCCAAATAAGCCATTTATCTTATTATTTAAATAATAAAAATGTTATAATTCCAACTGAACATTCCATTTGTAAAAACTTGACACTTAAATATTCTTATACTGCTAGACTGGGATTTTCATTCTTTTTTTTTTTTTCTAAATAAATTGTTGAATTCTTTTGGTGTATGAAAATATTCTGGGCTGTTATGTAGGTATCTATTGCACTTGAATGTTCCTGGGCAATATGACTACCTCTTCCATAGTAGTCTTTACAATAAAATATATTTTATTAAATTGTGTTCATATTGATTTCTTTATCACTTTCAGAAAAAACAATTTATTAATAGTATGAATTTACAAGCATAGGTAATACAAAATATATATACTTTAAATTCTTGGAACTAACTCATTTACATATATTAATCATCTTGGTCTTGTAGAAAAAGTGAGGAAAGGGTATCTTTCCGAGGTTCTCGTGGAGGGTGCATTTGTGATAAAACATATCTTGCATATTCTGAATTAAGGAGACCGGCTTCCCGCAGTTGTTGTTCTAACCGCACACGAGGATCTCGATGGACCTGTAATTTATTTAATAAAAGAAACACATTTTGAAGATTCTACACATTATATCTTAATAGTTCTTGAAATGAATAAGCTATAATTTAGTTTTTAATCTTTAAAAACAATTTTTATATGTATGCATATATTTTCTTCTTTGGATTTTAAATTACAAATGGCTAATATTAAGGATAGTTTATATGAAATTTTTAAAAAATGCACAATGTTATGTTGAATATTTAATTTCCACTATATGATATAAAAATAATTCTTACAAAGGGAGTTTAAAGAGTGCAAAAATATTTATATAATTATAGTGAGTAGACAGACTTCATAATATATGTTTCCTTTTTTTTAAAAACCATTCAACCAATTTGTATTTTAATCTTATCTCTCACCCTTAATTCACAGAAATATTTTGTCAAAGTTACTAATTTAAAAAGATAAGTCTTTTTCAGACTATAATAATTGCTTGAATTAGACAGGATTAATTTGAAATGTTAACTTAAAAACTACTTCAAATGTTGAATCTAAAATAATAGTGTTATATCTTATTAATAGATTCTTTTTACTTAATTGGGAAAGAAGTAACAATATTATATGTTATGAAACTTTGAAATTGGAATATACATTCAATATCTGATTTTACATAAAAAGATAAAATAAAAATTAAGGTGAAGTGCATTGCAGTGTGAGGCCTTAAAAAAAAATATTTAAGCATTAATGAAAAAACAAAACTGGAATGTGAGCTACCTCTGCATCAAGAACAGTGCGAAGTTCGTGCAAAGCCTTCAGAGCAAGTCCTTCACTAGATGCTTCTTTACGGGCCTGAGAAGCAACAGTGTCTTGATGAATTCTGTCAGGAACCTCATCAATATTCACCTGTACCTATTTAAATGTACAGGAATTTACTGTGTGAGTAGTGCATAAAAGTGAAAGAAATAATCAAAACAAAATGATCCCCGACTTCAATAAACTATCCTATAAAGCTTGTATTGCATATAAAGATAAATACAAATAAAAAAATTTTAGCTTATAGATTTTTTTTAATATAGAAAAAGATAACATTTTATATAAATATTAGAACAAACAGAAAAAAAATCAAGGCAAAATTATTCATAATTTTAACGAATCTGTTTATTTATTTTCCTTGCAAGTATATAGCTGCACTTTGAAGCTTTCCAAAGTAAATTACATCAAAAGAAAAAAAAACCTGTGAAGTTGATGCAGAATTATAAAGACATGACACAATATATTGATTAATTAATCTTATGACAAATAGTAGAGTGAAATAATGCAATTAATCATTAAAATAAATTTAAAAATGAAAGATTATCTTACGTTCTTTATCCCACCTGTTTTCGTAACTGGTCAAGTCTTTGCTGCCGTGCTTTTTCATCTTCTCGAAGCTTAAGCATTCTCTCACGTCTTTCCTTCTGATTTGCATAAAACAGTTCTGTGCGGTAACGAACCCTAAAATTATTTCATGAAACCTATGCTAAGAATTGAATTCTTTGTGTTCATCTTCAATTAAGAGATTTGTGTAGGAATAATTGCAATTTTTTATAATTAATATCTAAATTCTCTGCTAGTAAAGTTTTACTCTAAATATTAAAATCATTCAATAATAATTGAATAAATACTGGAGCAATTTGATTTATATTTTAATTGCTAAAATACATCAGTGTAATCATTTATCATCATAACAATTGTGCCATATTACTAAACAATTTATAATCAATTGAACTTGCTTAAAATGAAATAATCATTAGATATCTCTGAAAGAAAAATAAAGATAAAATGTTTTAGAATTTAAAATAATATTTTCAATATTAAATTCTAATTATGAACATACCTTATTCAGAACATTTCTTTTTCAATAATGCACAAGGATATGGCATTAAATTCTTATTATAATTAGGATAAAATGGCTATAGCATTTCCTCAAAATCAATTATAAAATTTAAGGATAAACTCACATGAAAAAAAAATCTTATTAAATCTTCATTCTATGCAGATTTTTTTTAATGCCAAGCCAAGATTATTTTTTTTAAATCCTTATATCTTGAACCTGTTTTATGGATTTGCATTATATATATATATATATATATATATATATATATATATATATATA
>JAOUZG010008059.1:1868225-1920787 GCA_026289955.1 Argiope argentata | reverse complement strand
GTGTGTGTGTGTGTGTGTGTGTGTGTGTGTGTGTGTGTGTGTGTGTGTGAAAATACATTCATTTAATACCAATTCTTTAAATTACTTTTCTAAAAAATTTTTTATTATTTATGGGCATTAATAGATTAATTTAGTTTGTTGTTATGACTAATGGCACTTACCTTGGACAAGCCCCCGCTGATACGATCAGCAGATGATTTAAACCTAAGAAATGCGTCTCTTTGTTTCACACGTAGCGCCATATAGGGCCAAGAGTACGACTTAGCCACTCACACGCCACAACCCGTTTTAGGGGGCGGACTTCATTCATGCAACTGAGATCTTAATTTAGACCTGGAACAGAGAACGATCACCTTTGACCCAGTACCCCCAGAGTTATTACTCTCGACATGCAGGACTTTGCGACCACGAACAGATTTTAACGAGCGCCAGTCGCCGAATACTCGGGGAATCTTTTGACCGGTGAGCTTCGAACCCGTAACCTAAGGAGCACAAGTCCAACGCTCTAACAACCAGGCCATCCCGGCCCCTTCATTTAGTTTAAACATGGCCAAGCGCTGCAGTTTCAAATTGTGAGAAAAGAGCATTTCTTTATAACAAAGCGACAATATGGAAAAAAAATTGCACGAAATAAACGAAAAGAAATGCGCATAGTAATTTTAAGAAGCTGTTTGGAATAACGCTTGCTCCAAATCTCATTTACACTTTTATAATCACAAACCTCAAAAGAGAATCGAACACATCAAGAGCTAATAGAATATTTCATAAATATTCAGATATTTAATGAAAGAAATCAGAAACAAATTCATTCATTCCGGAGCATTCAAATGCACTCTCACGCAAGCACACTCATCGAGACTCACCCTCTGGCGGAGCACCTCGCACTTGAACTTCTGTCGCAGGGCTTCGTCCCGACTGAGCTGGTGGCCAGCGTGGGACTGCTGAGCCTGGGAGATCTCAGTGACGGCCCTGAGGAGCCAGCTCCACCTCTCCCTCGCCCAGTCTTCGAGGCACTTTTTCCTGCGGTCCTTGTGAAATTTGTTGTTCTGGTACCAGGTTTCGTACGACATCTAATGAAGAAAAAAATGAAAGCAATCAATGCAAATAAACAGAAAATTCAATCAGGAAACGTCTGACTATTTAACTAAAATATGTAAAACAAAAATTGAAGAAAAGCTCAACACTAAGTTAGAAATAAACCAGCAAGAGTAGACTCCCCTGAATTTTCTCGCATACTCTATAACATCCTGTTACCCCAGAGGACGTCTTGAATGGAATTGGCATATAATAGTTACGAAATATTAAACTTTGGCGTGAATTTAGCAATTGTACTGAATCTGTCGTACCAAACTTGGCGAATTATTTGGCGATTAATTCCTGGTAGGCGTTTAATAATATCTGAAAATCATATTTGCATTTTTTCCAATCGACTGAAAAAAATTATCACAAAATTACACTGTAATCGTAAAACCAAATATAAAATTTTATTTATTTGAGTTATTGCGCCTTTGAATTGCCGCTTTAATAAGTTTCTAAAAGTACAAGCCGAAAAGACGGACTCCCTCGTTATATTTGGCTTAAAATTTGATAAATGTCTAGATTATACATATTAACATAAACATGTATCGTATTTTATCAATGTTCGATTTATAGTTATCGTGGTAAATTATATTCAAACAGGCGGGAATATACACTTGCTCTGAGCGGATTTTGCTGAAAATTTCATAGAAATCTTCAAATTTGGTATATTGGCCACGTACTAAATGTTATTCGTTTTGATTAGGGTTTATACAAAATCAAATTTAAAAAAAAAACGGTTTTAACCAGTTTTCGAATTTTTGTCAAAAAATATAGAATAGAGAAAAATATTTCGTTCAATTTATAAAATAAGATTTAAAAAATCAATGTCAAAGTCTAAATATATATTTAAAAAAGTAAAGGATGAGATATGCATGTTACTTACACAAAATAATGAACACACAAACAAAAATTTTAAATATTTAGATTGATTTCACTAATTTTAATTTCTCCTAAGAAAATAAGATTTCAAAAAACAAAATATCCACTGAATGGAGGTTTGTTCTTATTTTGGACGCAGTTATTGCCTGAAATTGAAAATGCTCGTTCACAAGCTGACCTTGGTTTTATCGTTTTCAAGGCTCGAAATTTTTTTTTAATTTTATTTGTTGCCTGAAATAATGAAGATTCAGCTTTCAGTGTCTTTGTATATTAAAGTTGTTTCTTCCGGGTCTTCAAGTAACTTATGAATTGATTTTTCCATGGCTTCTTTTTAAAAAAGCCTTACTCTGATAAGTAGTTTCTTCGATTTGCTCTTCTTCAGAATTAGTTTCCACATGCGAATTTGGAAATAATCTAGACAAAATCTTTCCAGATAACTCAATAACTTTGGTTTTTGAAACTAAAGAAAGTATTCTAGATTTCTTCACTAAACTAAAAATATTTTGTGGATCTTGCAAATACAGCAAAAAGAGTTGTTAATTCTACTTCTTTCTTGAATTCGTACTTCTAAAGCATATAAACATTTCAAACTTATTTCAGAGTTTAATTTTTTTAGTTCATTTAAACAGAAATTCAAATGTACCTTGTCTTATTAATAAATTGGTATACAGTTGCCCCAAGCCTTCAGCTGCTAGACAAGTCGGTTCCAACCATTAAAATTTAAAATATTTTTGTTTTGAAGAAGAAGAATTTTCAGGCGTTTAAAAACCCGTTTTCAAAATGTGACAAACTTACTTTCAAAAATCGTCAAACCCTAATTTCATGTACTAAATTTTATAATAAATGTGTGAACTCCCTCCTTCTCTATCCCGTATAAAAATGTGGGGCCTGTGACAAAGCCATTATCGCTACAAATATCCAACTGTGTTTATCTTCACGTTAGCATTCCATACTTCGCAGCACAATAAAGCTGTCTTTGCATCTTAGACATCTTTTTCTGCGACCAATCGAAATAAAAATTTGATACTGAATATAATTTTAGCGAAGCGATCACATACCAAATTTTATTTATCAAAATTTTTGCGAAATGATTTTTTTTCTTTCAAAATTATCGCCTTTACATGCATGCGATTATATAAATCGATGAATGGAATGAATATATAGTTTAGATTTTAAAACTGCGAATCAAATTATGAAGCTTTGGTTTTTTAAGTATTCTATTTTTCAAGTTCACTTTTACGCGAACAGATAACCGAATTTCCTGAGAACAACTTTCGTTCAAAATTTGATAAAAATCAACAAATTTGAAATAAAAGTCATAAATTAAAATTTTTAGATATTTAGTTTATACCTACTAAAGTTCCTGAACGAAATAAAAGTAGTGTTATCGAGAAACAGTTAACTTTTATAAATCCATTTTTGCCGCAAATTTAATATTATACTTAGCAAATAATTTCAAACATTTACACTCTAAAAAGTTATTTAAAAACCATCGATCGATATTGGTCTTCCCTAAATTTTCTCGCACACTCTGAAATAAATTTACAATGCCGGAGAACGTCTTAAATGGTACAGGCGTATAATAGTTAGAAGATATTTTTTAGCGTGAATTGAACATTTTTCCTGAAGCTATCGTGTCGTCCTTAGTGAGTTGTATAGGGATTAATCTCTGATATGCGTTAGCGGTATCCAAAAATCGAATTTGTGTTTTAGATACGTATCTGTAACCCGATTTAAACAAATATTCGAAACAAAACTGCCTTGTTGTCACAACTTCCATATTGGATTGGATAAGTATGTCATTGCGTTTTTGAATTATCGCGTTTATTTATTTCTGAAAGTATAGACCGATAGGCAGTAAACTCTTAGCTGGATTTGCTGTCATCTGACCAGGGTTCAAAGAGGTTAGTCCCAAAATACACCTGGACCGCGGTGCCTGGTGGTAAGGTCTCGGCTAGTGAACCGTAGTGTTTCAGGTCCGAGACCCGATTCCACAGAGAAACCGTCACCTAAAGAGGTCGGTTGCATGTTAAATCTATCAAGGCGAAACGTCCTCCAGGTGGTGTGGTATGAAGAGGAGGGTGCCAGCTCAGTTGTCGTCTTCGTCATCTGACCGCGGATCAAAATTACGAGGTCCGTCCCAAAATAGCACTACTGTTGCTTTACGCTAAAATTACTAAACTAAACTAACCAACTCAAAATAGTCCTAGTATTGCTTTAAAAAAAGCACGCTAATATTACTAATCTAAACAAACTAAGCTTAGTTGGATTTGGCTCAAAATTTGAACAGGTGTCTACATTATGGATATTAAATCTGTATACCGAATTTTATCTATTTATATTCGCTGTGTAATTACCTTAACTTATATTAGAGAAGCCAGACAGACTTTCCCTGAATAGCAGGTCCAAAATTTGGTAGAAATCTACAAATTCGGTTTAAACATCATTTACCAAATTTCATCCATTTAATTCAATTTATTAGTTATTTTTGTCACTTAGACATAATGTCAAAAATGTGTTTTTCGAACTCAGGGAGGTCTGAAACGACGAGATTCGAGGAAATCCCGATTTCGAATTTTTTGATAATTACCATACTTTTTCTATACTACTTATAAGAGAAAGTAAAAATGACATACACCAAAACAATTAACAAAACAATGACTTACCAGTTGTCCTAATGTTTTATGAGGAAAGGTTCTCTTCAGTCTATCAAAACATAATACTCTTCGGTCTGGAAGATCTGGAGGGTACTGCTCTAAAATGTGTTCGAACATGGAACTGTCGTGGTCGTTCCAACCACCAGGGCATGCTCTGAGAAATGAATGCAAAATTTTAATATCACAAAAAGCAAACAAAATTGAAACTTAAATTATAAGCAAATACATTACAAAAAAATTAAAAACACGTACATGATTCACGATGATGCCATCAAAATTAATTCATTTACTAAGAAGAAAAACATTAAGAATAAATGTTTTATTACAAATTTTATTTTTCGTGAACTGGCGACATCAAAGGTTAAGTTAAAGGTTTTAAATCTGATTAATTTGAAATTATTAAAGGAGCTAATAATTATTCAAATCTTATATATATATATATTATTCTAAATATTCAACTATAAAGCTCTTATATTCTTTTCACTTCTATTTTATTCTATATAAAATAAATTTTTAAAAAATATTTTGATCGTTAATGCTAATTATTAAATACAAGATATCAAAACTTCAACATTCGAGAATTAATTTACAAAATTTCTATACGCTCAAAAAACGACTTAATTTTCGAGACATTTCAAATACGTAGTAATTTTTCATAGAAATTTACATTTATAAATAAAAAGCGGCAAATTTACGCACATTTCATATAATTATCAAACTAGTTATTTTTAAGAACGCCAAATAAAGCGGAAATAATTTTAATCCTTAAAACACACACACAAAAAAAAGTCAGATAAAAAAATTATGCTTAAATTAAATTTGAAAATATATATATATTTAAAAAAACAAGTGAATAAGTTACTTTTTTTAATTATAAGATGTGGTAAAAATACTCATTCTGCAGAGATTTGAGCAGAAGTAGTGGCAAAAAAATAAATAAATGTATAGTTTTTCAACGCCCTATTTCACCTTGTTTAGAGGGTCATAGAAACTTTTTAATAGTGCAGTTAATCCTCCTACTTGCTAAGAAATATGGTAGCCACTTTAGTGCTAATCCATCAAAAAATGTGAACTTATATAAGAAACAAACAGATTTTCAGTTTTGTATCCATAGATTTAATTCCTTCGGGGGAGGAGGCGTGCACCTCAAAATAAGGATAAGATGCATCCAGCATGGTGGTTGGATCTTGCCACCCCAGAGAGTAAAATAATTAAGTGATGGTTAGGCTCCTCCCACCGATGATGGGGCGTTCATCATACGGGAAGAGTTGCACCGTGGCCGGTGATGGCCCTTAGGGCTCAATCACAGTTTCCACCAGTGTAGCTGTTGCGGTAGTCCGGCCATTCAATTTAATGTTTCATTCCGTGTGTCTTCGGGCAGATCGGAGAGTCTGGTGTGACTTATATGTGGATTCAATTTTATTAATAAAAACTGAAAGGCTAGCTCAACATCTTCTACACTTACTGTCTGTCGCAGTTTCTATCCAGATCTCTCAACCTAAATGAATAACTATCGTCTAGTCTTGTAAGCTCTGCAATTAGGTTTTCTTTCAGTTGTGGATCTGGGCAATAAAGCTCATGGAATTCTGGGGGAACCCCTTTAGCAATCTGTTTCTCTTCGGCCATAACGTAAGGTGGTAAGGCTGGAAGAAAGGGAAAAAAGTTCAAAACAAACATTTTCTGACATCAGAATTTTTTATTGGCCTGATAAATAGAAGTCATGTTTTATTAAATTTATACACAAAAAAATCTTGTTCATCCAAGCCTCATATTATGCAAAAAAAAAAAAAATTAATAAAGTAATATATACAAAAAAAAGGGTTTTCTTTAAAGTAAATTTCTACTTAGGTCAACAAAGAAAAATTTCATTTTAGTTACTTTTTATTCAATAATTATAATTAATATAAGTAATTTAAGAAAAATGATTGATTTTCCCAAGAATTGAGCTCGCAGTCTTCACCTTAACACAAAATATACTGAAATCCTCGCATTTTACCGATTGAGCTACTGCCTGTTGATTTCAATTTTCATCACAAACTGCTAAAACTGTATTTAAAGTATTGAAAATTAATTCAATTTAATGAATGAATACTTGAAAAAACTGTACTAACACCAGATTACTACAAGTTAACATCAGTTTATTGCAATCGGTGTCTCTGTAAGTTTTAAAAAATTCTCTTGAACTTGAGTGGACGAATAAAAAGTATTTTATTAACGATTGAAAATTTAAATAATATTTATAAATATATAGAGAGATTGTGAATTGATAGTAGGGATTGGGGGGGAGGAGTTTAAATAATCAAATATAGAAGCAATAAATAAAATATAAAAAAATTTATTAGTTATTTAAAGAAACAAATAAAAAGTAAGAATGAATCAAATCATTGCATAGTCAAGCAACCAATAAATAAACGCGCGCATTTCAATAATTAGAAATTGCTTATAAGCGATCATTAAAAGAAATAAGAAACAGACAATCATAAGAGGTGATTAATTTAAAAAGAACATAGAAATTTTAAACTTCTTTTTTTAAAAAAAAAAATTGTGTATGAAATAATCACAGCATTTAAAAACTAGAAAGAATTTTCAAACTTACTAGCACTTAAAAAAAAAACTTTCTGCCATTATATGTAAAATTAAGTCCAATTTTTAAAACATAAATATCATTTTATTTTGATTAAGTATATTTTTCTAATCTTAGATTTTAAATAAGAAAAGAAGGGAATAAAAGAAAAGACTCTTTTTTTTTATAGCCGTTGGTTTTCTTATATAGTAAAAGTTGCCTATCTTTTTAATCCCATGTGTTTGCTCTTTTTCCCTGATTCGATTACTTTTCTATAAACATAATGTTAAAATTCACCTCGAATCTTTAGCATTAGAAACTAAAACTTGCTTTGACTGCACTTTGAGTCTTCAATCATAGAGAAAAAATATCAAGCGAACTAATTATTTTAAGAAAATTGTATAGAAAACAAAACTATTCCACGAACAAAGAACACCAGTTCTCCCCCCCCCCAACGACTGTTTGATGAAGAAGAGCAACACTGGTGGTTTCAAAGAACGTTCCTTTTCTGACGCCATGTTACCTTTTCACAGAACCCATAAACTGGAGGGAATTACAAAAGAAAGAGCTTTGTCCCTGTTTTTGTTATTATGCGGGGATAGTTTTTATGAAAGCTATGAAAGAGATAACAATTCTTAAATGCATGGGCGTGTCCATATTTCGTTAATTGATAACCACTTTTTGGAATTGCTCAGCTTACCCTTTTATTATTATATGAGCATATGTTACTAGTAAAACATGCTCAAAAATACATTTAAAATTAAAAATTACTTTCTTGAATCTTCACTAAGGCATTAACCTACTTTCAGTATTTTTGCTTCTATTAGTCGATTAAATGCAACTGGGTACACACATGACACTGAATTAAATCAACGGGAGTGGTCTCCCCAAAACTCTCTCTCATATTCTCTAATAAAGGTATCTCCCACCCCCTCGGGGGGAAAAACTTGGTAAGGTAGGGTACGACTAGGATGCATTGTCATAGAATAGTCATGAAATACCAACCTTTTGTGTGGATTTAGCATTTTTACTGTGTCTATCATATTTTTGAGGGGAGGAGGGGGAAATAATAGCAATCGACAATCGAATTTGGATTTTAGACATTCTTTAGAATTGAATGAAACAAACATTTAATATTGAACTGCAACAGTAATCATAAAATCTCATTCCAAATTTGATATATATAAGCCATTGAATTTTCGAGTCAGAGCGTTTACATGCTTCTGAAAGCACTGACCAGACGGTCAAACCCATGATGGATTTAACTGACAGTTTGATTGGTGTCTGTACTACAGATGTTAAATATATGTACTAAATTTAATCTATATATATCTCCTTCTTTTGTCGTTATTGTATTAGCTTATATCCGAAAAGTCAAACAAGAAGAATTCCTTTGGTCAGATTCAGTTTAAAATTTGATAGAAATCTGGAAATTTGGTGTAAAAATCGCATATCCAATTTCATCCGTTTTTTAATCATCTTTGCTACATATAGACATACTAGCAGTACCCGCACGGCATTGCTAGTGGCATAACATCCAAGAAGAAAAATTGGCTTCAAACTTGAGTCTAGCCTCCACCCGATATGGCATGGGAATGTTAAGCAACACCAAACATAAAAATATATTTAGAAATGATCAAACATAATTAAAAAACAATTTTTATTGCACACATTCAGAAATATTTAGACTGTTACAAAGGTAAAAATATGATTAGTCCATAGACAAAACACTGGCGATCATTTCGAGATTGGATTTCCTTCTTTTCAGGAGATTTGAATTACTGTTTAAAATCAGACGCAAAAAAAAAAAAAAATGTATCGCGTATGCATACCACAGTTCTTGGTATTTGTATGTGCGCAGTTTGAGGTTTTAACGCATGCGCGGTTAAGTTAAAATAAGCAATTATAAAATTTCCCTTTTTATTTTGATACGATTTTAATGTACTAAAACCTTCCCCAATAAATGTTCTACAAAATGGTATAAATATCTCCAATAACCCTTAACTGTTTCTCGAGTTTTTGTGGTTCCAACATAAAGACGCTTTCATGAGACTTCATTTTATGATACGTATTGATTCTAAAAATGTGTTTAGGTTTGAAACGTGAAGATTCGTCAAAATCTCCGCGAATTTTTTGTATAGTTGCTTTCTATTTCGTTAACGAGAAAGCAAAAGCCTTGAAATAGCACACAACTATAACTGCACTAATCCTGAATCATTGCGTGAAACCATTTTTCACGCAGATAAGCAGTGATTACAAAAAAATATGTGCTTACGCCATAACGTAATGACACTTGCACCTAAATAATCAGCTGATTGAGATTTTTTTCGCTTTCCAAAATAACAGTGAGAATGATTTTTATCCTTGTTTATACTTTTATTTGGAAGCTAAGCTTTTACTTAATGAATTTCGGCGAATAGCTGTTCATCTAGCACATTATTAGCATCAATTTGTTAATATCGGACAATTTTAATGAAATCAAGGCATAATCTATGCATAGCATAAAATGAAGTCCCTTGAAAACGTTTGTATTTTGGAACCACAAAAGCTCGAGAAACAATTAAGAGATATTGTTCGTTCACAGGGTTGAGAATGCAACTCATTTGGAACTCATGCAATACATTTTTTTTTTCGCGGCAAAAACTATATAATACCCTAAATTTCAACAGATTTTGAATTAAAGATGTCTCGGTAAAAGGATAATTAAAGCAGTTATTTATAGAATATCCAAGTAAAGCACATTAACCCCTTGACGTATGAATTTACTTAACTTCCTAATTAGATGGCAGCCTTATTCGTGGCAATTATTATTATTTTAATTCCTAGAATAATGATACAGGAATTTTGAGATAATGATACGTTTTCAAGTGATTTTTGCATTTTATATAACTAAATACCTTCACTTAATTGCAGATCTAAAATTAAAAATTTAATAATTCTAAACTTTCATTGGACTTGTCATTGCATCCAAAGGGGGTTAAGATAACCTAACGCATGCAGCTGAGAGGATAAAACTCGCTATAACTTCGTATTAAAAAAGTACTTAGCCATAAGAACGCGTGCCTTAAAATGAAGATAAGGGAATTCCCATTCCAGATCTAATTGTTTTCTAATAAAACGCATTGGTTTTTTAAACCTAAATACATATTGAAATATGGAGGATCAAACGTTTAAGCTGTCTATTTTTCATATCTTATATGAAATAGTAAATTTGTACATACATTTACAAAATATTTTCTCCAGCTTTAGAAGCTTCTCCAGCGTAAGAAGTAACATCACTATATTTTTTTCCACATTCTATATTGTTTATATCCGAATTATAGTACATTTTTGTCGAGTGCGCGCACTTATTCTTCTCGGATTCGAAAACATCCGAATTCCTGCCCGTTGTTGTGATCCTTACTTAACAAATATTTTAAGAAAGGGACTAAACAGAATAATAGGATTTTTGAAGAAAACATGGAATATTTTTTTATTGATTATTCTGTATTTCTAAAAAAATTTCTTTTTTTTTAAATAAAAAAAAAACTTTTTACTTCAACTTTCAATTCATATAGCCTCTGAAATAAAAAGTAAGAGCATGCATTCGTTCATTTAGCATGATACGACATGCTGGCGCAGTCTATGTTTTTATCGATATATTACAATCTAGAAAGGAATATAATCAAATTTTTCTAAAATTAGATCTGAGAGAAATTAAAACTCAAATGTCTTATAAAGAAATAAATTAAAATATTGATAATTTTTTGATAGTTAGTGAAAGAAACTGGGAACATTTTTTTTTTCAAATAACTTCGTAAAATGTTAACAATGAAACAAAGGATCAGCATCTGAATAAAAAAAAACGCTAACTATAGTTGATTTTCTTTAATTTAATGTAAAATTAGTTATTATGAGTTATTTTGAAGCTACATTAATTGTTCTTGCCCCCTTGTCAAATTTCTCTTGCCAACACCCCCCGTAGGCAAATTTCTGTCGAGGTCTCCGATTATAAGGAAATAAAACAGATTAACTCCGAAAATTTTGCTGGTTAATAAAGCTAAAATAAAATTTAAAAAGTTGATCGTACCTTCTTTCACTTGCTGCTCAAGTTCTCGCTGTTCTTTCAATAAATCTTCAGCTATCTCTTTATATCCAGCCCAAAGTTCTTTCACTTCTCTTTTTATCTGATAGTGCTGCACTTTAGCTGCATCTGACAGAGGACGTAATCCCTCGTGCTGACGAACCCATTCTTTCAAATCTTCTCTAATCATATACAAAATTGAACGATGTTTGGATTAATAAATATTTTTTTTAAATTTACTATAACATAAATAATGATATGAAAATCAAAAGGAACAGATAAGTGTAAAATTAATTTTCGTTTCCTTCCTTTGTCGTTAAATTACAGTAAAAATCATATTTATGAATACTAAGCTTCGATTAAATATAATTTGTACTGGAAAGGCACAATAAGCATTAAATTTATACTAATTAAAAATTTCTAAAAATTTTGGAAGAAAGTATTAATGCACAAGGATTCTATTTCAAATTAAGATGAAATAGCTTTTTCTTAAATTAAACTGATGCAAATAACCAATAGGTGTAAACACTGCAAAAAAAATAGAAAACCTTCTAACTCTCGAATATTAATATTTTGAGATGTAAAAATAAATAAATAAAGAGCAAAGCATAAATAAATCTTATGAAATTAAAAATCTACTTAACATATCAGAATTTATAAAGGAAACAGAAATTGTGTTTTCAAAAACACATGGACTTAATTAATACTACATTTAAATATAAAAGAAATCAAAGCTATTTCATGTGAAAGCTTTATATATCATTGGGCAGAATTTTACATACCTGAACGCTATGTTAAAATAAAATAATTCACCAGTTCAAAGAATTTTCAAAGTTTATAAACCTTTTCAAAACCATATTGAGATAGATATTTTTTAAAAAAATAAGGTATGGCTTTATTTTCACAAAACATTAATCTGAATTTAAATCTAATCTGTATTTAAATGGAACAAAAAAAATTATAACGGCTTAAACTAAGGATTAAAAACTAAACCTATACTAATCTTTCAATAATTCTAAATGAATATTTAATATAGTTATATCTCATGACTTTAGTCTATATTTTTAGCTTACCTTATGTACCATAAGGGATCCACAACATTTTCCCGAAAAAACGCTTTCTCTTCTTCTATCTCTAGAATGAAATTGATATTATCAGCCAAAAGAAGCTGCCCATCAGCTCCTAACTGACCATAAATCGTCAAATGATTATAAATTTCTCGCTGTAATCTGTCCTCCATGTACTGCAGATGCATATATTCCTGTTCCCAAATTACTTTATGTTGAAAAAGAAGTGCAAGCTCTTTTTTCGATTGAGTGACAGTTTTGAAGTGATCAGCACGTTCTAAAATTCGGTTAGTTGATTTTTTTGCAGCAGCAAGTCCATTTATCCTGTCATTATGAAGAGGTTTCAAGGCTCGAGTGGGCGACACATCAGGTCTTGTGCGAGGGACACCTATTGAAAAAGTCTCAATAAATATCGTAACTCAAGCAATTTCAATGCACAAGAATACAAGTTTTTAATATTCATAATCAAGGAAAAATATCAAGAAGCAAAACTGCATAAAAAATTATGCAATTCTGCAAACTTTTATTAAAAAGAGAGAGATAACTAAACTTTTCTATATGCTAAAGAAAAAAAAAATTTTAAACTCCGATTTCATACAATGATTATAGTGTATAAAAAAGCAGAACTTACCAGTGAACCTCAGCATTTTTCTTTTTTTGGGTGAGCCTTTTGTGGGATCCACTGTTTTGGTGGGTGATCCAGCAGCTGTTTGTCAAAATTAAGAAAAAAAATGGTATTAAAAACAGAGTTTATGCACATAAAATTAAGGGTACTTATTAATTAAAGGTGAAAGAGCCAAAAGTCGCCAAATGTAGCTCCAAATCTATTGGCATTGCAACCCTATGAGCGAGCTTCTAAGTTACGACAAGAAATCAAGCATTTGTTTACATTTTATTTGATATTTACTTTCGCAAACTAATTGTCAATCCTTCGCCATTAGTTAATAAGAACCAAATCAATGTAGACAAATGAAAAAAGAATACAAAAATGATTACAGACAGTGGGAAATTGAGAAAATAATTAAACAAAATCGCATATGTTCAACCATAAAATTTCTTAAGCAAAGTATATATAATTTTGAAATCGAATTGATTTTTGTTAGGGTTTGGCATAACATATCCTAAAAAAATTAAACTATCATTCATTCAACGACGTTAATTTTTCAGGTAAAGATATGTATAGAAAGCGACTTGTAGATTTCAAATACATTTTTTTAAAAAGTGATCTATACTAATTCTTCAATGCTGCATGTTTTTTACATATAAATATATAATAGAGAAACTGGACTTTTAGTTAAAAATAAAGTTATAGCTAATACAAAAAATTGTTTGCATTGTCATTACTACCTTCATTATCAAGGCTCATCTGAAAACTATCATAGTTCCCATAATTGATGATATAAGAAAACTTTCCAGTACACTATCTTTTTGAACAAATAATATAAAGATAATTTATATAAATTAAAAATATCTTTATATTTTAACATTATTAACTAAATTAAATACATAGAATTTTTTCAACAACAAAGCTATGGCAATTGGAGTGACAGACCAGAAGGTTACTACTCTAAAAAGGAATTGCTTATCATCTCGTTTATTTATAAATTTAGAACATAGTGCTGCTTTTATGAATAATTTTTAAAAGGTAAGAAATTAGATAAATGATTAAGATAAGTTTTACAGGTAAGCTAATTTAATTTTCTTCTGGAGTATTCAAACTGATGTCTAAGAAAATAAGTCTCAAACTGTACCTATGATAGCAAAGAAAGGTAAGTAAAAAACTAACCTGGACTTTTGTTTTTGTCCAATTTAGATATAGATGTATTGCTATTGATAGAAGGAAGAACTTCTACTCCTCTAGTTAAAGCTACTTCAGCCCTACAAAAGTACAAAGAATTATTTTTGATGCTTTAATTGAGACCTTAAATGAAATAGAATTATATTTGATATCAAATTAACAATTTAAGCAAAAATACTATCAGTGGTATTAATGAAAAATTGCTGCTAAAAAATTTTGACAGAAAATGTTTCAAAACAAAAAGTTACCACCTTGAAAGAAAAAGTATTATGTCACTATGTAAAACAATAAAAAGTTCTAGAAATCTTTAAAATATATTCAAAACCTGTAGAGAGGTAAATTTCTCCAATATGTAGCTGGTTTATTTAAGCTTGTTTCTAAAAATTGCTTAAACAGAAATTTAACAGCAAAAACTCTTTTAAAAACAAAGATCTGTCATTAAGATTTTCATACTTTAGTTACTTGATAGTAAAAGATTTGAAGAAATGGTTTTAAAATAATGTATTCTGAATTTTCTGTATATGCTAACAAATCCTGAATATTGCAATTTTATCTTCCCTAAATTAAAAAAAAAAACTATCAATTTATATTTTTTTTAAATGTTTTTAAGTAATGAATAAAAACTGAAGCAGAACTTAGAATTACAATTAGAAAATTGAGATATAGCCCCAAAAAGCTTTATTCCACTGACTTTGCAGAGAAAATTTATGTGATGTCCAAATATTGAAAAAAAAGGGCAATCCAAATTATTGACTTGAACTGAAGCTATCACCCAATCACTGGTAGTCAAAAGATCATTTGAAACAAATAATAATAATAACTATAGAAAAAGAAAAAAATCTGTTTAAATTTATATACAGAAAATAATATTTTACTTTAAAATTCTCATACAACACAAATTTCTTTTGGAGGGTCTGATGATTTGGTTTGCTTCAGGGAATGTCTTACTTTTTTAAAGCTACCCATGCTGTAATGCTTTTGCCTACAGATTCTACATCAAAAAAAGGACTTTCACCACGAGTAAACATGAATCTGAAACACAATAAATAAACAGAACTTTATCCAAACTCAAAATTGCCAAACAGAGAAACATAAAATGCTCACATGACTTCAGATTTTTCCTCTTTCATCGCCTAACGCTCCCCTAAATGAAATGCTGCTGTGTCACCCAATTCTACCCAAGTCATCTAATCTAAAATGCCCACCATGAGCAGACCTGATCAAATGGAGCAATGCTTACACATCCTGAATTCTTAAACAAAAAGGGTCATTCACTTAAGGAACATGCATGCTACAAAATTCAAGAGCAACACCTAGCAACGGTCCAACATAGCAACCATCGCCTAGGTAACTTCTGACAGAAGTGGGTCACCAGGTGTGATTAAACAATTTTCTAAAACATAAGTTTAAGTAAGAATCCCCGAAGAATGTTCATCTTATAAGGCAGAGAATGAAAAAGATAATATCAAAAGAATTTTTTTTTTAATATGACAATATGCTAATGTTCCACTAATAGAAAACTTATGCTAAATATTACTAATACATTTTATTATCAGATTAACATAATATTTAGATCACCATCACAGATTTAAAATTTCATTCTCCTATTATATTTTAATTAATCTTCTAAAAGAAACCAATTTTTTTTTTAAGTTGTAAGAGTTATTTATTGTGATCAAAACACTTTAAGATTTTTGCTACTTATCTTTTATAAATATAATACTTTGATTAAACAATAGAATATAATAATTAGAAAAAAAGTTTTTGAGACAATCTTATTCCTTACAATTAATATCATTTATAACATCCATTATTCCAGTTGTCATCTTAGAAGCAAAAATAACAATATAACCATTAGATAGTAATTTCACCTGTAATTAGTGTTTGCCTACTTAATGCAATTTATCATGAATAACATAATATGAGAGTACTTTTACAGTAATTCATATAATTCTATATTTAAGGAAATTTAATAAACTTTTTTAAAAATAAAAATATTAAAAATAACTTCAAAATGCTAAAGAAAATGCATAAATAAAAGTATAATAAGATATTTTTTATATATTTTAAGTAGTTCGTTCTTTTCTGAAGACTTTGTAAGAAGAAAAATTAAGAAGAAATAAAAGAAACAATTATTAAAGAATATAATTACACATTTGGTTTTGCTTCATTAATAAAATACTTTTTCAATAATTAATTCAAATCATAAAAGACTTTAAAATAAGTAAAAACAAAATTGAAGGAAATGGGAATTACATTGAATTAACTGAAAACATTCAAATTCTACAGAAGCAAATTTGATATTTTCAAAAGAAAATTTAAAAAAATTTTAGGCTACATAATAGTTTTTATGAAAATTCTCAATCCAATATAAATGTGAAAAATAAATAAATAAGAAAAAAACTGAAAATTTTTAAAAAATAGCAAAATTTTCATAAAATTTGTTTTTAAATTTTAACATTAGATTTAAAGGAAGTTAATTTTATATATATATATATATATATATATATATATATATATATATATATATATATATATATATATATATATATATATAATCATGCACAATTTTTGCAAATAAGATTTGAATACAAAGCCCTTTTCATTTAAAATACTTGAGATACCTTTTGATTAAATTTAAAAATCCAGTTTAAAATAAATCATTTTTTATCACTAACTATAACCCAAGAGATACAACTGATTCACATTTAATGAAAAAGAAAAAAGAAAGGAAGGAAGAATCCTGAGACCTCATTACTAATGAATGATTCAATATATATTTCTTAAAATCTTAAACAAGTTCTCTTAAAATTTTCTCGATATATCTTGAGGCAAAAATGAAGTTTCTGAATAAAAACTATAAATATGATTTTATTTTTTTTTTGCATTATATTTAATGGAATGTGTGAGTTTAGCAGCAATAGAAAGAAAAATTAAAATAACTTAAAACATTTTTCACAAAAATCTATAAAAATTTTAAAATATTTGTAATTAATACTTTATATTAAAAATCAAATAAATATAATATAATGTTTCCAATAAAAAACAAAGGGTAAAAGGAGATTTAACTATTCCTTCTGTTGATGAATGATTATCTTGCAGCATATATTAAACTAAAAAGTTATTTTTTAACAATAGTAATGAAACAGTACATTATAAATAGATCTAAAAATAACCACCAAGGCAATTGATTTAGATTTTCATACAATTATATATAGAAATTATAAAAGAAACAAATAATTTTCTGCTTATTATAGAAACTTAACAAATATTAGATATAATCTTTTATCATAGGTTCTGTTTAAAAATTCAATTAGCTGCTAATACGCAATACTGATTTATAACCATCTTTAATTACCTTTTTATTTTCTTAATATAAAATTGTGCTCTAAAGGAAAATATCTAATATTAGGAAAAGAGAATTAAGATTAAGAATCTCCACTACATATTTTTTAAATGTCAAATACATATGTATATTGGAAACATAAAATAAATTCTAAAAGTTTTTTTTTTTTTTTTTTTTTTTGAAAATAAATTATGAAATTAGATGAAAATAGAACATAAGAATTATAAGATTAATAATCTTGATAATCTTTTTAAATCCTAAAAAAAATTTGAAATGCTTACATCATACATAAAATAATAACAAGATTTTAAGTATAATATGTAAATAATTTCAGTTTTTAAAAGGAGCGTGAATATATTTTTATATATTCTTTTACATTTCATAAATACAAATCTACATTTCTTAAATAATATATGTTCAAATATGCTTATCCAATACTAATGATTCATTTTGCATAATATATATGTGTGTGTGTTATAGATTAACACCAACAATATTTGCAATACTTTGCCACCTCAACTATTAAGTAGAAATTTATAGCAATTTTCTGAGCATAATCTATTGGCAAATATAATATGACATAATTTAGTAGAAATTACATAAAATATGGAACATCACTATACAAAAAATTTAAATAAATGATTATACATACAAATATCACAAAATACTCAAAACACAATTCAAATTTCTCCATTTTAAAGATTTGAACAAAAAATAGTTACCAAAATAGAGAACAAATTTTTTTTTAACCCATAACATTTAGATTTTATAGAGATTTGACATTCTTTTTATTATTTATTAACTCAACTAATGTAAAAATGATGCATCTTAAATTAAAATAAAAGGTTTACCAAATTAAGTTTTTACTACAAAGAGATGTTAAGAATTATATAAAAAATAAAATATAATTAACAAATGTTCCTCTTTCTATCAGATAAAATTTCAATTTTGATTAACATAATATGGGAGAGAAAGAACACAACAAACAGTAAACATTAATAATAAACTTTAAGCTTTGTTTTTACAAGGGGAAAAAATTGAAGCGTTTTGGAAGAGGATTTAGATTGAAGAGATCAAAATTTAACACAATTTATTTGAAATTGTAAAAAAGGAAAATCTTTTTTTAGAAAATTTATGATTTATCCACACAGCTATTACAAAAGTTAGCCAATATTGTTTTACTACAAGAATTAATACAAATAATATTAAATTATAAGATGAACAATTTCTTATTTCACAATTAGGATGAAATAATTAGATCAATTATAAAATACAACTTTAAAAAATTTGATTTTAAAATACTCTACAGATGTACAAAAAAAAATTAGGCAAAAAGAAAGAAAAAAATCACTAAAAATAAATATTATTTTACAATTAATTTTCTGAAATACAACATATTAAGAGAATAAAAAATAATCTTGTTTCATTAATATGTTTATCTTATGTAAGTACTGGAGTAAAATAAGAACTAAAATGAGAATAAACCAATACTAATTCTAAAAATATTTTGAAAAAATAATCTTTCACACTATTAATATTTATGTTATAAGTTACAGATAGCACCAAAAAATTATAATAGCTATCTCATCTCTTCAAATTCTTAAGAGAGCCATATAAAATACTCATAAACACTATTTTAGATTTCAAAATTGTATGCACATGAAGGAAATTTTATCATTACAAACTAATTTTATATATGTATACAGTTGCATGTAATTAATTTATAGAATTAATATTACGAATTGTACACATGGAATATCCAGAAGTAACAAGTAGCAACTCCAAACCATACTAGTTCATTACAACTAAAATCAGCACAATAAATAGTGTTGTGTTCTATAGATTGGTTGGAAGGAAAAATTTATCGATGGATATTGATTACCTTTGTTCTTAAGGAATTGGTGTTATTTTTTCGAAAAAAGAAAGAGGACAAAATGAATTGCTCTCGTAGTAATGTTTTTTCTTTCTTCTCTATCTCATTTTCTCTGGCAATCTAGTTATTTCTTGTAGAAAATCGATATGCACCTACGTTGTCCTACATTTTACATTAGCTATAGTTCGTGACTAGAATGCCGCAATATTCCATCTCATATCATGCACTATTAAATGACTTGGAAATAAGGATTCACCTGTAATTTGCTGCTACACACATAATAATTACTTTCCACTCTCGGTTTTGTTTGAAGGCCACATAGTTTCTTTTTAGACATTAAAAATTCATCCTTCACGTGAAGCAGAAACATTGCGTTTTTTGAAATGGGATGTTTAATTTCCGGTTTACAGTTAATTAATCAGCCGTTGCCTAGCAACGCTTCAGAAGTGGAGATTTAGAGCTTTGTAGGTAAAAGCAAATTTCTTAAATTATTTTTCTTAATGTTAGTTCAAATAATTTGAAATTATATATATTAGGGTCAACCTATTATCTATCCACTGAAAACGAAGGATGATTTAGTTTTTTACATCAGGAAAAAAACGAAATCAGGTTTCGATCTTAACTAAAAGTGAAAATTTCTTGTTATATAACTACTTCTCTCTAATTCTACACTCCCTGACTTCAGCTATCCGACTTATCAATAGCCTGACGTTTTCAGCACGGTGAATAGGGAGTATAAAGGGAGGGGGGGATTAATCGCTGCATGTTAATATCTACGATCGAGCAGCAAAGTAAACAATATGTTGTTGCACACATTTTGAAATATTTATCATTATATTAATCACCCTTGGCGACCAATTGATTATCCAAGGATATTGATTATATTTTTCAATTCTATCTTTTAGATATAACTTCATGTCCATGCTTCCCTCAAATTGTCAGATTTTAAGGCGTGTAATAATAATTATTTTTTATATATTCTGTTCATTCTGCAAATGAACTTTTCCAATTTGTGGTGGATTTCTGCACAGGTAGTGCAGGCGGTCGCCTCATGACTTAAGACCCGTGGGGGCCTCAAAATCTCTATCGTAATCTTGAAACAGCAGTAATTTTTTTTATAACAGACGCACACATTTTATCCCATTCTTTAATAAGTAAGAAAAAAAAACTCAAAGAAAATGAAGAGTCAAACGAATCATAGGGGAGGTAACCACGTATGGAAAAACCAATAATAAATAATTTCAAGACAAATGATATTCGAGAAATTTCTATAATATATTTTTAAAAAAACTATAAAATATTGAGAAAAAAACACTTTGAAATATCAAAACTGTTTGTTCCAAATAAATATGATTCCATATGATTTGAATTTTATTAACTGAGGCAGATATGGAATACCGTGATGAACAAAATGCCTTTTTGGGGGGGGGAGGGACAAATGTACAATTGTATTTTATTTATTTGATCTGCAAGAATTGTGTACTCGAATGCATTGTAATTAAAAAGAATTTTCTGTCAAATTTTCGGATATTCCGATCAGAATTTATTTATTTCAAATTTGTTTGCAAATTCTTAAGATCCAATCACCTCCCCTCCCGCCAACTTTTTTTACATATACATCGTACTAATCTTTTAAAATTAATTTAAATAGTTTTTTTAAAGTAATTTTTTATTAGTTCTGAGGAGATTGTATTTGCCGCTCATATTCTAGCCCCTGAGGCTGAAAAAAATTGAATAGATTTCTCTAATGCAGAAGCTAGTATCTTCGTTTTCTATACGAATTCAGAGAAAAATATTTTTAAAATCCATATTCGAAGGATTAAAAATTAAAAATCATTTACTCAACTATCATAAATATTTATTCACTACTATTTTTAAATGATTCAAGAAAAATTCCTTCAACTTGTAAGTGTAAATATTATTTTTTTTAAAAAAGCAACATAATTAATTTTTAACAAAAATATAATTTTAATTTTGCCTCTTGCCATTTTCTTATCCATTTGATATCTTTAATTATAGAAACATGTTTGAATTCTTAATAAAAAAATTCCATTGTAAATAAAGGATATATAACTATTTGAATTCTTCCAGTTGAAATTTTCTAAAAACACACTGAACAGAAACAAATCGTGATACATCATTCTTAGGATTTATTTTCAACATAATTTTAAAAAAAAAGAATAAAAAAAATACACTTCGTGTAAAAGCGTTCATCAAAATATACATTGTATTTTATCGATATTGACAAAACATTTTTTATTTTGGATCAAAAATCCCGTAAAGATATTTATTATTCAATAGAAGAAGAATTGCAGTCAATTAAATTATTGAGTTTCTATTAATGCAAACTAGGTTATTGGAACACTAATATTTATTAGAGCCAAAGTGTCGGCAATTAAAGCCACATATTTAGCTCTTTTCGGTCTTACTATTTTTTTTAATTCGTTAGTTTCCTCCTCCCTCCCTTCATACTACATTATGAATCATTTTACTTCCTGTTTCTGTTTCTGAAAGTGAAATTTCGTCTAGAGGTGGAGTGGGGTGAACTCGATAAGTGTTTAATCTAGCGAATTACTTTTAAATGATGAACATCTTTATAGATTTTCAATGAATTCTGTGGGTAACAAGCATGTGTAATGCACGAAGCATTTATATTTATAACATTCAAATCTTAGGCTGTATCGAAAATTTTTCTTTTTTTTTTTAAAAATCCATTAGAATTGGCAGCTGTAGATCTTGGCATAGCCATGTAAGATCAGATTAATAAATTTTAAAGTAAGAACTTGAATATTTCCATATTACTGCAATCATGGATGTTTATGAGAATGCAAACAGTCTTTATTTTATATTTGGTTTCGTGATTTAGTCTTTATCAGTCTTTAAAAGTGATCGATATATATTCAATAGCTTTATCATGAAGGCTTTCTTGAGGTTGAAGAATATATTTCTTCTATATTTTAGAAATATGAATGCTTGAGCATTGGGATGACCACTCCATTTAGAAAATAAGCAAAAATCAATGTCATGTTATAATTGTATATTGTCAAAAATCGAATAAAAAATGAAAATAAAGGATAGCGATTTTATTTATTTGATTTATACTATTACGTAAATAAAATAAATTTAAAGAGGAATTTAAAAACTCAAAAAGCTCAGTTCACGTTACTTTTTAATCAATACAATTACGTGCAAGAGAACCTCAGAATAATCTAACGCCTGTGGACGCAAGTTGTCAAAATCCGCATCTGCCTTCAAAGAAAAAAAATGTTTTATTAGATGACCCCTCTGAAGTGCCTTCAAAGAGAGAGAGAAAGGGGGGGCTAATTAGATCCCTTCCCTTATAGTACTTTCAAATAAATAAAAAAAAAGAACTAATTAGATGACCTCTCTTCAGTGTCTTGAAAGGAAAAAAACGGGACTAATTTGATGGCCTCTTTGCAGTAACTTCAATTCTAATAGAGGCTTTTCCAATCTCCTGATATCATAGTGTATTGGAAACATCAGTGTGTGGTTGATCCATCCTCTAAATTTTGCAATATTGTAATTCCATTTTTTTGTTTGTCTTGTAAATGACGCAGATTTAAACGAAATCTTTTTTTTAAGTTCTCAACAACAGAATAATCCATGATTAAATGTTGAATAAAACTATGAAACAATTTGAATTTCAGGACATTAATGTAACCTTTTGTTTGATATCGTGAAAAAAATACTTTTGAAAAATTGCCAAGAAAAAATTTGCAAAATTTGACTTTAATTTTAAAATTTTAAATAAATTTAAAAAAACATCTTTAAATTGAAAAAAAATTATTTTAGCTCATGAAAAACTCTTTTTAATGCAATAATCTTTTTGGAAGTTATCGGTCCAAAATTCACTTTTCAACAATTAAATTTCAAAAAAAAAAAAAAAAAAAGTCGTCCTGAGGGACGCATTTTTACCATCAAAACTCTATGAATATCAAATTTGATAGCTGTAGTTTAAAAAGTTTGGTTTGAAACGCCAAAAAAAAAAAAACTATGCACATATTTTTTTTATTATTCAGAAACCTACATAATTTTCTATTTTATGATATATATGATATTGTATGATACACCACCATTATGTTCGATTCTCTTAGTTCCAGATAGCACAGTAAAGACATCCCAATAGTATTGTAGGGACTGTTGGGATATTAAAAACATAATTTTGTCATTTTGAGCAGTAATTAACTACTTACGTGTTAGACCATCGATGTGCCAACGGTCGCCAACCACCTCAAGCCAATTTACTTATGTGGCCAGAACACTTTGATACATTACATTACACCACCATTGTTTGTCCATTTTCACGAATAATTTCATCCCATGTCCATTCAAACACGTATTTTTAGATGGAACAATTCCATAATTTTGGAAATATGTCGCTGCATCTTTTTCATTGGCAGGCAAATCCCAAATTTTCATCATTTTTAATAAAAAAAAATCAGAGCAGAAAAGCCTTTAGTGATCTGCGAAACCAACAAAATGGTGGATGACAGTTAAGGTTTGCACAATTATTAAAATTATTTCGGTTGTTTGTCATTATTGGTGGTTTAGCAACTCATTGGCGACGCGTTCAAATCTGGCGATAAAGATCGACGGCTTAGTGCATAAGTTTATTTTACAGTTAAAACTTTTTTTTTTCAAAGATCTTCTAGTAATCGGTTCTTTCTTAAATCCGGTAGTTATATATGAAATATTTCTAAGAAACTATTACAGAATAAATAATTAATTTAGTAATATGTAATAAAAGACAAAGAATAAGTGCATAAATAATTCAGAATCTTAAGAAATACGTCTGACAAATTAAGTAATTTTTATATTTCAGAACTATAAAAATCATATTTCGGAATTAATTCTTGGCAGATTCGGGCATTATAAATACAGTTTTAAATTCAATTACCCTTAAATGCATTTCAAAAGACATACATGAAATATTTGCAATGCAATAAATTATGTATTTCTATATTTAATATGGAGCTTTGGAAAAAATTCTTACCGCTCGGCCATCAAGCTATTCTGGTCGAAAGAAAAAGGGTCACTTTTTCATAACACGGAAGTTTTATTACCAAGGAAGAAAAATCGGATTTCCGAGCAATTTCCGCGACTGAAACCATTCATGTTGTTCGAGACATCATAGGTACTTAAAATTCCAGTCTCGGAAATCTAAATACATTAATTCGTAGGTGGGAAAGTTTTCAAACCCTACTTTGCCAGTGACTTGCATAAATAATAAGCCATCTGAAATTTCTACATTTATTTTGAAGGTTAGTAGACTTATAGTGTGAAATTTTTGAACAGAAAAACATTGGGAAAATAAATTTGATTTAATCGATTTTCGCTATAAAATTTTAAAAGAACAATCTTCGAAAAATCCTCAACCATATATGGAATATTAAAAATACTTAGAATTTAAATTTTCCGGTGATAAGTCACAACTGTTTATTGCAAAATAAAATAAGTACAATGTAATAATGTCAAATATTAAAAACGCTGAATATATAAATTGTAATTTTTTAAAGAATCACCGTAGAATCAAGTTGATAAGCAACGATGTATCAACTTACGATAATGTCTTCAAATTCCTTTCAATCTTGAAACATAAACAATGAAATGAAAACAAAGGTAATGAATGCACTGGTTCTCAAATATTTATCACAAATAAATACTGTATCACTTATCCTATACGTGTTCTATGCGTTTGGATACTTCAAAAGAATAATACAGTTCTTTTATTCAAAATAGATATGTTCAAAAGAATAATATAGTTTTTGGAAGTTTCTAAAGCTGGTCAATTTTATATATTGTTTATATATATTTTTCCTAAAATATTTAAAAAATTATTTTAATTTTTCATTCCAATAAATTTGAAAATGTTTAATGTTTTCTATTTTTATTTATTTATTTATTTATTGTTTCATATTTATAGCACTTAAAAAGATGTTTAAAGTTATAAAAAATTTAAAAACTTCTCGATAACTTTTTATCGACTTTCTTATTTTCCCTTAAAAGTACTTAAGTATTATTAGGGGTTAGGAAAAAAAAACAATAAACTTTAAACATATCATATAACACGAAATTTAGTTATTTCACAGTATCAATCAAGTGAAATGTAGCATAACCAATTAAATGAATAACTGACATTTCAACTTTAATTGAATTGATATAAATATGTTTTAATTCTTTAAATAATTATGTTAATAATTCAATGTATAAATGCTTAGTAATCATAACATTTTATAATTCTATGAATTATGCACTTTTTTACATGCATACTTATTTTGTGTCTGCTTTAATATTATTTCTTTAATTCACATGCCAGTACATTTCAAGCTAGCAAGCTCAATATAAACTGCCTTGTCTGCCTAGTCAGAAACTCATCTCTGACTAGATCACAAAGAAATGATTAGCTTTCTTAATAAAATTTCAATTCATTGGCCATTTTTGATGACGTCAAAAACCTCATCCTCAAAACAACATTATGCTCTGACATGATAAAAAAGAAAAGTGTGAGAGACCCAAAGATAATAGAAAATTAAAATTGACAGTTTTTGAATGTGAGAATTAAAAGAACTATGAAAAAAACCATATTATTTGATGATGATTGGCATTTATATATCACATTAAAAAATGGGATACAGATATTTTTCTCCACTTTTAGATATATTCTACAAATGATGTAAAAAATTAAATGTTAACATTAATTTCTTTCTTTTACATTTTTGGTTTTTGATGTGAAATGTTATTTATAAAAAAAATTGTGAATATTTTAAATGCTTATAACAAATTTATATCAGGTATATGTTTATTACAAATATATATCAATTTATACCAAATTCTTCTTATTACTGGATTCTAAATTATTTTTGATATATTTTATTGTAATACAATATTTATTCAAAAATTAGGAATGAGTTTTTGAAGGGTTTTACGAAAGTATGGTATTTAAAGTGAAATGTTTGCCCGAATTCAAAATGCCTTCAATTTCATGAACAGTTAAAAAGAAACATTGACAATAATTTAGCTTCATTACATAATGTATTTCTTAGTATACATTAGCAATCAAATATATTAGTGTTGTAAGTAAAATAAATCATTTTAAAAAGCAGATTAAATTAGTTTTGAAAAACCTGGAATTTCATACTTAAGTTTAAAGATGCTTATTTTAATATCTCTTAATCACCACTTACAATAATGATGAATGTCTACTAGATGAATCTACAGACCAGACCATTGACCTTCAGGCTCCAAATTTAACACATATATTTTGGAAGAAGGAATGTGCTTCTTGGTGCAATGTTTTGCTATTTTAATTAAAAATTCAATTAATTAGAAAACATAAAAAATATTTCGAACGTTTTTCCCCATGAATTCCGAAAATATTATTGCCGAAAATATTTTGCCCATGAATTCCAAAATATTATTGCCATATTATTTTGAAACAATGTAAAATAATATGAAATTATTATTTTACATTATTTCAAAATATAAATAATTGTCTATGATACAATTTAGTTGCTTAATTTAAGCTGAATTTTGGGAATCCTTTTAAAATATTTTTTACATGATTTTAAGCAATAGATTTGATTGTTGCATTAAAATTATAATAATTTAAGTTATTTTATCAAATATTTAATCGTATGATTTTCTTCCAGTATTGCGCATATACATATATTAAAGAAGTTTTAATAGCACGACAATTAGAAGATAGATAAACTAAGCAGGTGCATTTTGAAACGGTTCACAGATTTAATTTAATATTTGACTGAACGGAACAAGTATTTTAAACAAAAAAGTAAGTGTAGTCTTAACCTAAATTTGAGTTTTAAATATCTTTTTTTAAAGTAAATATAAATATACAGTTTTAAATAATTTTACTCACATTTAACAACCGAAATTCCCGCTAAGCCAACTGGTCGTCAAAGACGGGAAATTTTTAACATCTCATATACCAAACAAGAATACTTTACTTGCAACAGAAATCGATATTGCATTATTTGGGACAGGCGTTATTGTGCAAAACTATGCAAGTTCAAACATGTTTATCATTTATAACTGCATATTGCTATTAGAGATGCGGCTTATTTATTTCACTGTTCATTCAAATGCATATAACAGAAAACATCTTATCATTTGTTTGTGTTTAAGGAAAATTTGATACAAACTTGTTGTTGCTGCTAATGACACTTTCCATGGACAAGCTCGTTGATACGTCAGCGAATTTAAGCCGAAAGAGCGTCTCTTATTATGAAATAGTGCTAAGGCCAAGATAAGTCTTAGCTACACACTCATCACGTTCGCTTGCAATGCTGCTTTTTACAAGGGGTACATTCACACACTTTACGTATAGAACTGTTGAAGAACAACCATACTGTAACCGGGACTTTAACCCGGGAAGCCCAGATCATGGGGAAAGGCATGCTACCCCTGTACCAGTACTCTAGCAGACTGATATGTTGATTGGTTGACTAATTTTGTTTTACATTTTTGTAAATTATTCTTTTTTACTTCATAATAATAATTACCAAATGCCATATATATTTTAATCAATAAAAAATGATAAAAGGAGAAGATTTTAAATGTCATTGTTTTTATTGTTCCAATTTGCACCAGTTGTAACAGCAGACAAGTTTTGACAAAATATTTCTTGAGAAAAATCAACAAAATTGTTGACGATATTTTTTAATGCATATTGCAACTGAATAGTTAAGCTTAAAAATAGCTCTACTCATTACTGTAAATATATTTAAAAATGTAAAAAAAAATTACCATTCCCCTACCAAAAAAAAACCCCGAGTATATAATTTGAATGTTTTTTTCCCCCTCTACCGATTGATTGCAAAATTTGGCACAGATCAAAGGATGTAGCCATAGAATGAAATACTAAATAACCTTTTTTAAAGTATTGCGTTTACATGCATGTGATAGTACAGACTGTCAAATTCTTTGACAAATTTGCTTCAAAATTTGATAAGAATCTACATTTTATATGCCAAAACTGTGCACTAAATTTTGCCATTTTACTTCTTTTCATTTTGTAATTATCGTGTTCGCCTGTACTCAGACAGATGGAAACATGAACTTCATCTGAATGGATTTAGTTTAATATTTAATAGAAATTTATAAACTTAGGGCAAAGATCACATATAAAATTTTATACCCCCAGCTTAAATTGTTTTGTGTTCATGGACAGAGAGATATAATTCGTATTAAATACTAAAAATTTGTACTTAGATTATAGATTCTTTACCTTGCAACAAAAGAGTAAAGATTATCTAACTGAAATTTTATTATTAAAAAATTAAAAGAAATGCTTCTCGTATTCTTTTGTAGGATTATTTAAATAATTATGCACATTACTTATTACTGGGATCAATGTGTCACGGATTGGCGACAAAAGAAATGGAAGTACTCTTTTTAATTCAATAGCTGTTTGACTGCATAATTTTTATTTTTCATTGTTAACTGCTTCGTTATTTCTGCTTAAGCCTCGGATTAACTGTAACGTAGAAATTTTCACTTTCACTCTCTTCTCTTTTATTTTATTCTTATTCTCTTTGGTGTTCTGATACGCTCAATGTTCTTCGAAGTCATTTTTAAATAAATAATTGTTTAGTTAAAATGATGGAAATGCAATGCTCATCGACAAGTTAATTCTTCATTAAGAACTATATTTCAAAATGCTTTGACATGGAGATATGCATTTAATATTTGATGTGCAGATCATAAATATCAAACTCTATGAGTGGGTTAGATTTAACTAAAGAAACAATCACAATTATACTCGCAGCTTTTGTCTAATGTTTTCATAGCAGAGATCCTCTAATATATTCTCCGAGATTAAATATTTATTGCTTTCTGTTAACTCTATATTCAACGGTCAAAACGGTAATTGAATTGCCACTTTTGTTGGTAGGAATGACCTCATCAGATTGAAGATACCTGGTGATAATTACACGGTAGATCATTGTTATAGCAGGTCTTTAGCGATAATTGGCAAATGAATCTTGCATTGAATGATAATCAGAGGGCCGTTATTAAGTCGACTGACAGATGCATAGATCTATAAACAAGGATTTTTGATGATGGAAAGCTGCCAAATAAAATAATGTTGAATGTTTTATCACTGTGATTTACATCTAGTTTACTCTTCAATGTTATGATCTATTGGAAACGATGTATTCATTTAGAGAAAGTGGTTGCTAAATTATTCAACTTCGAAGGTCAGTGACACATAACTAGTTAATTTTGTTTGGTGATTTTCTAGATTTCTTGTTTTAACTACTTCAAAGAAATTTTAATGTAGTCGATTTGTGTTCCACAACGTTAGTTTGGGATTATTACTTTGTGCACTGAACCTGATTTTCCTCCAGTTTTTGCCAGATATTGATTTTTTCTGTTTATAATTTATTAAGTGTGAGAGTAATCTATTGTATATATTTTTAATACTGTAGGGGCCTAGAATAATTTCTTTGGAAATATTATTATTATTTTTCAAAGCTTGAGAGAGTGAAAGAGAACGAGCATCGCAAAAAATCAGCTCTTAATAACATATTGCCATGCATTTGCAAAAGATCTAAAAAAAGAAGTTAATGACTACAGTAAATAAAACCTAGGAAACTGTCATTTGAAGCAGGTGATTATATGAAATGAAATAAATAGGAAATGTGATATTTTTTTAAAGAATAAATGCGAGACAAAGTTTTTTGGATCCTTTGCAATACTAAAAGGACCCATTCAATGGAATAGTTAAAATAAATAAAAATATAATTTGACTTTATATAATAAATTAATTAAATATAATTTAACAGATTTCATTTCGATCTTTATTTGTTTTAATTGTTTCATTGAATTAGTAACTTTAATATAGCAAACGATCACAAAAAACTTAGTCTTGCATTTATTGTTTAAAAAAATATCACATTTCCTATTTACTTCATTTCATATAATCACGTGCTTCAAATGACATTTTTCTAGGTTTTATTTGCTGTAGTCATTAACTTATTTTTTTTAATCAGAGCTTTTGTAAATGCAAATGCTCTGATGGCAACGCGTAAAGGGCTGCGATTTCGAAGTAAAGACCTTTTTAATCTCCAATTTGCCACTCTTTGTTGAGATGATTTTTTCAGCTTTTTTAACTTTATGGAAGCTTTTTCAAACTTAAATAAAAAATCTTTTTTTAAAAAATAGCTTAAATTGCTGGATTAATCCATACGTTTGCTAAATCTCCCACTTTTTGTTGATATGTTTTCTTCAAACAGTAAAAATCTTTTTAAAAGAAGATTAGATTGTTTAATTAAGTAAAACGTTTTCAATGATTGGACGTTCAAGAAATTATGTTCTGACATGATACATCGAAATATGCATAGCAGATTTCAATTTGTTTAATTATCTTACTTCAAGATTTTTATCATCATCTTAGGACAGTACATCCATGAAAATAACCAGCGAAAATGGTCACCGAAAAATTTTCTCGCATACTCTATGATAAAAGTATTAGCTCAGATAACTCCCAGCAGGGTACTGGCGCACAATATCTCAGAAATATCAATCTCTGCTGAAAATTTACATTTTTGCTGAATCTGTTTTATCTAATCCTTGGGAGGGTTTTGGCAAATAACAGTTTTGAAATTTAAATTTGTGTTTTAAATCCTTTTTTCTCAACCAACTGAAATAGAAATTTTGCACAAAACTACTCGTAATAGTTGTTGTTATTACTTATGGCACTTTGCAAGCCTGCTGGCAGATCTGTCTGGGATCTAAACCGAATGAGCTTCTCTTGTTTTTCAGTAGCGCCTGCTAAGGCCAGCTACTCACACGTCACAACCTTTTTTACGGAGAAAACTTCATTCATGCATTTCATTCATTTATCTACAGATCGTAATTTAGATCTTGGTTCTTTCATACACCTCGTAGAATAGAATATAGGGCAAAGAATAACAATATCCCAAACAGGACTCGAACCCTTTAAGGTTAGATGGCCTGGTGGTAGCGCAGTCGGAAGATGCGCTACCACTAGGCCAGGCAGTCGGATTTCACATTTTTTGACGATATCAATACTTTCTCCGTATAAAAAGCTATTTTATTTCTCTGAAAATAAAAGGTTATTATACCAATACATAGGAAAGAAGAAAAAAATGAGTTGAGCTTCAAGAACTTACGTAATTCACTTTCATGAAACTTGTTTCAAGGGCTTGATCATTGATTAATTCTTTCTCTTAAAATAGAGTGGGCAAAACGAAAATTATCAAGAACAGAATAATTCGTGTGGTCGATGAAATTAATTTTTATTTTTCAATTTGTTCCAGATTAGTTTCAGTTCCAAGTAGTTCAGTAATCTTAAAATAGATAATATGAAGTAGGAATGTGATATTTTAACGTTTCTTCTAGGCACGATAATTATTTTTCAACTGTTTTTCTATTTTCAAGAACAAGAGTAACGGATTTCTGGAATAAAGCGAATTACTTTGAAATATACTAAAAGAATTCCACTTGAGATTTAATTTCGAAAATATGAAACTTTCTTTCCAGAACTTTGACCCTTCCTTTTGATATTTATTCTTTTTTATTTCCAAGATCTTTCCAATCTGACCTTTAAATGTCTTCAAGACTTGTAATGATTTTTTTTTGTGTATATGTTCAGAAATTACATATTAATCTGATTGCTGGTTTGGCATTTTGCACCAATTATCATGCATTGGATAAAATTTACTAGAGGAAATGCATGAAAGAAAACTGTCAATATAAAGCTTTGCGTTGAATTTAACTTATTTATATTACTTTTTTTTTATCTCACAGTAATTTTGAAGTTTATTATTAAAATTCTTTATCACACTTTCCTTTCATTTCCAAACTTTTCCTTTTAACTGCATTTTTTGTTTGTTTTTTTAAACATATATAAGCCTTAATAATAATTCAAATATGAATAATTATCATTAAAGAAAAATTTAAAAATAATCATCTAAATGGTTGAAAATTTAGAAAAGTTTTTCTGAATCATTCCACATCCGGTTAATTTAAAAAAACATCTGCTTTCTTCTAAAGCTTTTGATATTTATAAAAAGCCTTAATTTTGTTTCTGTGTGTTGCAGAAATAAAATAAAAATAATTTTGCAAATTTCAAGGTATAAGCTTTAAAATTAAATCATACGAAATTCAATCTAATTGATTTTTAAAGTAAATGGATAACTTAATTCGGAAAAAGAATGTAAATAAATATTTTCGTTTTTGAAATACTTTTATTAAACATTTTCCAAAGGATCGATTTAAAATTATACCACTCGAGCGCCAGAAATGGTATTTAATATGAAAATATTTTTAGATCGTCATATGTCTGTAATTTCTGTGATTCAAGAGTCATATAAAATATGCTTGATTCACAGTATGAGGCGCTGCACCGAAAAGTTCTTTGCATTTAAAGCTACCAAATTTGGTACCTTAGTGACTTTTTAAGGAGTTCGTTTTAGACGATGTGAAAGATTTTTTTCAACCGTATTATTTATTATTAACTCGAAAAAATTAGAAGCCAGATGGTTTTTCTATTTTTACTTATTTTTTTAAATAGTGTGTGTGTGTGTGTGTGTGTGTGTGTGTGTGTGTGTGTGTGTGTGTGTCAAAAGGCTTAAACATTAAATGTATTAGAGGTTAAAAAAATTGCCAAATACCAAAACAAAAACTCTAAGTAAATGGAACAATAAAAATTATAAAGAATTTTTTCTTAGAGAGATTTATAATACTGTATATAATTTTTTATATAATATTATCGTAAAAAAATTAAGAGTGAGGCTTCAAAAATTATGTTTAGATGAAAATCTAATAAAGCTTAACTGGCAAATTTTAAAATAAATTTTATTTTCTGAAATCCCAGGAATTTTTAGAATAGTGATATTTTTCGCAGTTATTACTCAACATTTTTCACTGATTAATATTCATTTCTCACAAAGTTTCTGAGTTCTTCAGAGCAAATTTACAATGCAAAATTAGCATTGCAAGCGTGGGAATTGGTTCCAGAATATTTATGCAGTTTATTATCAATTCTTAAATCGATCCTAACTATCGTTTCTCAAATAGTTACAGATATAACCTTTTTCTTCCTCTATCGATTTATGTAGTTTGAGATTTATTGTCTTTATTACCCTGTGTCTTTCGAAAGCAGTATTTATTTATTTATTTTGTTGTTGTTGTTTCCTCTTCTGTCTACGAATGAGATCATATTATTATTTTCTGAGATAAATTAACATAATTTTTATGGAGATCGCATCTAAAAGACCAAATTTCACAAGGAAAGACTTGCTTTTTCTGCAACCATTTATTTTTCTTTAGACTTTATAACTTTGCATTTCTTGCTTTATTTGAAGTTAACAATAATTTTCATCGAATGAATCGAAAAAGATAAGTCTTTATTTAAAGAGTATTTAGAAAATCTGTATGAAAACGTTTCAATATTTAGCAAATAATGACCTTTTGGTATTTATTATTTACTGAATGTTGTAACTAGACCTTTCTCATAGATGAGCAATATTTGTTTGTTATTTGTTGTTAATAACAGCCAAGGAAAAACTAGAATGTGTCTTTGCAATCAATTGACTAAAATGAAACCAAGAAATAATCCTTTACAAATATAAGTATTGACAATCTAATTATAACATTAAGAAATAATAAAGGGGGAAACTAATCACATCATAATAAATTGCAGTTGATCTTTGAGTTTCAAGATCATACTATTTGCTATATACAGTAGAACAAACAATTGAGGATACACCTTACTTTTACTTGATAAATCCAACTTTCAATCGAAATGACACATTAACTAGAATTGCAAACGTGTTTTTATTTTCATAAGTAACAAAAGGGTTAATTTACAGTAAAAATAATGAAAATCAACAAAAAAATATCTAAAATTAAAAATTTCACAAGTATTTGAAATAAACATGGGCAGATCTTTACCTCAAAAAATTGAGGATACACCAATGAAATTTGTGTGGCATATCACATACAAAGAAAGTGTCAATATTTGGTTGCATGTCCTTTGGCTTTTATAATGTCCTCCAAACGTCTTGGTACCTATTCGACAAATTTTTGGTGATATGTGAAGATATTTTATCCCATTCTTCTTGTAACACTTCCTTTAAATGGTCTTTGTTCCTAATTTGGTGTTTTGGGACCGCTATTTCGAGTGTGGCCCACATATTTTCTATGACATTGATGCCAGGGGACTGTAGTGGTGTGTGCAATTGCTGTTTACAATGAAAAAGAGATTACATTTTGAAATTACGTGCCGTATGTTTGGGGTCATTGGCGTGCTGGAAAATAAAATTTCCATTTAAACCCAATTTTTTCACTTTCTTTAAGATTGTTGTTGAGTATATCTATATAAATTTTATGATCCATTATGCCATCTATAAAAATTAAATTTCCTACCCTATTTGAAGCCATACAACCCCAAACCATGACGGAGCCACCACCATGTTTAACTGTAGAAAGTATATTTTTTGGATCCAAAGCAGTATTCGGCTTTCTCCAAAGGTGAGACTGCCGTCACTTCCAAAAATGGTGAATTTACATTCGTCACTAAATATAACTTTCTTCCCAAAGTTATCTGTTTTCAATTGTTGAGTTTTTGTAAACTCCAAACACTTTTACTGATTTTGTAAGCTTATAAAAGGTTTCTTTCTAGCTACTCGACTGCTATATCCAGTATGTCTAATCACATTTCTCGCAGTTTCAGCACTTACACTTCTGCCCATTATTTGAGAGGTTTCAGCAGCTAGTTTGACTGCACTTAGTTTAGAATTAATCTTGATATCTTTCGAAATTTTCCTTTTGGCTACATCACTCAGAATACTTTTCCTTCCTCTTCCACTTTTATTTTCAATTAATCAATCGCTTTTAAATTTTCCAATGATTTTCTGGACACACGAGTGGTTTCTATCAACAATTTCAGCTATTTCATGATAAGATTTTCCTTTCTTAAATAACCTTAATATAAATTTTCTTACATCAATACTGGTCTCTCTCCGAAGACCCATTTTCCATTTAAAATTGCGACTTTAAATTCACATAACCAACTTCAAAAGACAAAAGTAGCATTCGAAAAGGTTTAAGATAAAATTGGCCAAACTTAGGTTTTTATAGCAGCAAGCAGAAAAAAAATCTAGCAGTAGTTAAACAAAAATTTTATTGGTGTATCCTTAATTTTTTGAGGTAAAGATCTGCCTATATTTATTCCAAATACTTGTAAAATTTTTAATTTTAGATATTTTTTTTTGTTGGTTTTCGTTATTTTTACTGTAAGTTAACCCTTTTGTTACTTGTGAAAATAAAAACACGTTTGCAATTCTAGTTAATGTGTTATTTCGATTGAAAGTTGGATTTATCAAGTAAAAGTAAGGTGTATCCTCAATTGTTTGTCCCACTGTATATGTCCTTATTCATTATATGTTCCTTTATATTGCCACAATGAAATAATGATCAAGTTCTCATGCATTTGTCATATAACCTTATCGTTATTGCTTATACAGTTAACAATCAGACGCCAAGAAATGCCATACGCATGAAGGAGAAAAATTGTCGAAATACACCATCATATATCATGTGACCAATAGAAACAATGACGCCAAAAAAAAAAGTTCATGCATACATTTTTAGATATCGAGAAAAATCGCCAAACACGATGTCTTGATCGCCATCGATATCACGTGGAAATTCGGTTAATTGGCGCCAAAGAACGTGCTTGCACATGTCTTTACGCAAGGGAAAAATCGCCAAGTGCGACGTTTTGTAAACATGGACAGCGAAGATTATATTTCTTAGGTAAAGAATTTCAAGCAACATTTCACAAAGTCAGTGATTAAAGTTTTGTGACACAAGCTGACGACACCTACGCAAACACCTTCAATAGCTCTTAATCTCTTACTTAGAATAAATTTCAATTTTCCTGACGTCTTTGTGATTTCTAAGGGTGTAAGACTGAAATCATGTATAAAGTTTAAAGGGTAACTATATAAATAAAGCATATAAAGTATTTTTCAAAATATTAATTTTCTTCATGTATAAACAGATTTTTAAAAAGTTGCAAAATACTAAATTAATGCATATTTCCTCATAGGTTTTGAGCATCATTTGTGATACTGAAACTTCAGTCCAGCTTATAGACACTTTTTACTATGTTGCTGCGTATGGTATATGTCATAGGCAAATCAGCTGACGAAGTCAACGATTTTAAGCCGAGTGTTGGCGTGTCTTGTTTCAATAGAGCCTTCTATGACCAAAAATACGTCTTACCTACTCATGCCTCAAGTTCTCCTTTTCAAGGAGTGAACTTCATTCCCTTCATTTCATTCACAGATCATAAATTAAAACCGAATCAAGCAACAATCATCGCGGAATCAGCATCCCTAGTGGTAATGTTCCGTCTTGGAGGAAATAGTTACTCTGACAAATTTATGCTGCACCAACCACCATGCACATGGAGAGTCTTCGGTCGTCGGGATTCGAACACACTGCCAAAGGGATGAGAACCCAAAGCCTTAGCACCCAAGCTAACACGACCCTGTCCTCTGTATGGTTGTTTGTTGTTGTTGTTACTTATGGCGCTTGCCATGGAAAAGCCCCGCTGATACATCAGCAGATTTTAAGCCGGATATATACGTCTCTTGTTTTACAAATAGCGCCATCTAGAGCCAAGACCTCTGTATGGTAAAACACAGTAGTTAAAGGTTCAGTATCACTTAACTTTAATGTCCAGTTGCTTGCCAAGAATGAGATAATCATGCCAATATTCTGAAAACTCGTCAACAGTCAATCAAATAAGAATGGGCTGAAGGGGTACATAGCCCGAACTTGCAATAATTTAAAAATATAGCATATAGTTTGTATATAATAGGTTCAATATGGTTTTATATTTGCACTTATAATAGTTTTTTTTTATTCGAACTCTATACTTAGACGAATCTCCACGTTTCAGATATCCAGAAATTGAGAAACATATTTTTTTTAAAAAAATTACGCCTATGAGAGAACACAATTATTCAAAAGCGTTTTCAGATTGATAGATGAGATTTTGTATATGGTCTCTACTTCAAATTTTTAAATTTCCATCAACGAAACGAAGTGTATTCAGAGGAAATCTTTCTATACGATGATCTGCATATAATTTAGCGCGATAATAACTAAACGAAGAATGCTAAATGAATAATACTTGATGCACAGATCTAGAATCGAAAGTATAAATGTGTGGAACTAAATTCGTAGGGGGTTATTTGTCTGTCGGTATGCATGCTCATATAAACGCACCAACTAAAAGAAGCAGTGATTTAGATGAAATCAGCTACATGATTTTATTATTAAAATTGTAATTTGGTGTGGAATTTTAAGTTTTCATTCGATTGACACAAGAGCGTCCTAAATGCACACACGATTTTTTTCTTCTTATACTACGAAGCATTAAACAATCATGTACAGAGCTTCGAAAATTGGTTCCAAAAATTGCAGCTTCGTGTGCCTTAATTTCGAATGCGTTTTTTATCTTCCAGTGTGTGTTTTCACTCTTCACCTGTTCTCTTTTACTTTTTTTTTTACATTCCACTTCCCTTGCTTAACTAATTTCTACATATATATTTTGAAATGACAATTTGCCTTAAATACAGAAAAGGGTAGAAGTTTGTAACATATTAATAGAAAAGGAAATAGCGTTTCCTAATTTTAATTAATCCCTTTTTTTACAGGCCGGGATAGCCTGGTTGGTAGAGCGTTGGATTCGTATCTCTTAGGCTGCGAATTCGAACCTGTCAGCAGAAGACTTTCCGTGTGTGCATAGTGGATGGCGCATGTTAAATTTGCCGTGGTCACAAAGTCCTCCATGTCATACCACTGGGATACTGGGTCAGAGGTGATCATTCTCTGTACCAGATCTAAAATTACGACATGTGGAGGAATGAAACGCATGAATGAAGTTCCCCCCGTAAAAAGGGTTCACGACGAGTGTGAGCAAGAAGTCAGACTTCTGCTCTCAGGTGCTCAGGGGTCCATGCCTTTAGAAGCTACTGCACCCCTCCTTCCGTTGTTAAGTGGAACACGGGAGCAACAATTTTTTACAAATTTTATTCGATTTTGATATCAAACAATGGCATTAATTTAAATCTCCCTAAAAAAATCTGATTATTAATCGAAAAGAATAGGTTAATTAAAAACCCCATAATTTAATTACATATTAATTTCTCTCTTTGCCCCTTTCAGTATTCTAAATTTTATTGTTAATTTAACAATGATCATTGTTCATATTTCCATTGTTATTGAGCTGAGAAGATTTCAACAAACACTCTAGTTACTGTTGTTAATAGAGAAATTACTGCTTAATGCTAAATAAATATACAAAATACAAACAATGTAATAAACAAAACAGTTAATACTTCTTCTTCTCCTCTGTTAAGAATCGTCCCTCTTTTTGCAACTGAACGTTGTGTGTCTTTTTTTCTTGCTGAGCTATGCTTAGTGCTTTTTTTGAGTTCAACGAGGCTTCGGCCATCGTTGGATGGTTCGTCCTGTGGGCGACCCTGGAACTGTTGAAATATTACATGTTCCCCCACTTACCCTCACTCGGTGATCTGTTTTTCGATCCCGATTCGGATCAGGGTGTTGATGCACCATCTGATCCCCCTGCGTCTCGAGTTGAATCCGTCCCGGTGGTTCGCTCCTACGCGGTATGGAGGATTTGCCAGGCTCTAGATTTACCGGCGCTCCATCTGCAGCCCAGAGGCCTGCAGTTCCTCTTGTTCAGTCCCACGCGGTCTACAAGATGTGTTCTGCCCTGGGTCTGCCTGCACGGATGGCTCCCGCGGGAGTGCCAGTGATAGAGTCCTTCGAGATCTACCAGTTCTGCTTGGCCTTGGACATTCCAGTGAGATACCGGTCGCAGAAGGACGCAGTTTAACATCGAAACTGTCGTCGGCTGCCCGATGCAGTTTTGAGATCAGAACTGACTTCGGATGCAGCGAAGGAGGGTGGGTGGGCGGGGAACGAAAATAGCCCACCTCCACGTGGTGTTCCCCGGGCAACGGTGCAGTTCCAAAGAACTGCACCGGCTAAGAGGCTACTCAAATATAAAACAAATAAGAACTATTTATTTAGTTTGTCAAAATCTACACACTTAATTTTAGATTTTACATTTTAGTGTAATATAAAATTTCATTACAAACAATAAATTCGAAACTCGCACTCACAAGTGGTTTTTTTTATGGGAGCAACAGTTATAATGTTTTTAGATATATACAATAATTATATATTTCTTATCACAGAAAAAATATAAAAAATTTAAAGTATATGTTTGAAAAATAATTGTTGCCGAATTCACACGTATAGAAAATCAGTACTCGTTAAAATGTTACAGAAATCATTGATTTTTATTTCAAAACATATAAACTTCATATTGATTAAAAAAGAATTTTCTTTATATTTATATACATTTATTGCAAAAAAAAATGCATTGATAGTTTTTTTAGTAAACAAATTAATAAGAAAAGTAAAGCTACCCAGGCTTTTACTGCTACAAAAATTTTACGAAAGTAGGAATTCTTATAAAAAAGCAATAAACGTTTAACAAAGAGTCATGCTCTAACTTGAAGAAAAAAATTTTTACTTTAAATTCTCTTTAGTTTTGATTTTCAGAGTTCTTTTTACAATAAGTATAATGAAAATTTTAAATTGTGGAGATGTTCTTCTTAAAAAATCTTGGAACAAAAGTAACAGAAGGATTAAAAACGAATCAAAAGCAATGATATTTCAAAAATTACGGCATCAACTGCTTTTAAAAAAATGGTTAATGTTTCAACATTTTTAAAAATAAATTTATTTGATAGTTTCATTCTTTAAAATCTTCTTTGTAAAAAAAATGAAGTTATCTCCTTTGAAAGAAAAAATCCAATATTCTTCTAAAAGATATGTAGAGATTTACCATTTCTGTTAGGATATGTAAACTTAGATTATTCAAAAAATTTCTAACATTAATTTTTTATGTATATTAAATAGTTTTCAATTATAAATCTGACGGAGAAATATTACAACGGTTCGAATACGAAAAGTATAGTTACAAATCTTACATACTCATAAGATAATTCTTCACCATCAAATTTATAGCCGGTTATGTCAAAATAAACTAAAAGTCAATAAGTTGCCTTGAATAGTAGTACAAATGGTAACCGCTGAGATCAGTGATTATCTGCTATCTGGTGAGGTACAATCAGCGTTAAGCAGTCCATACCAGATGGCTTTTCAACCAGTAGAGCATTTACGAGAATTTGTCTTTTTCTTGCTGATTGGTAGCCTTTTTGCATATCTTGATAGAGAAATCGTGGAGAATTATGACAAAAAGTTTCCGATTTGCATAAAAATATTTTCATGCAAATATAATAGAAATCTTAAAAATGAATCGAAAGTTTGGATTAAAAAAACAAGCGTTAAATAAAAGTGATAAAAAATATTCATAGATTGTATCACTTACAAAATAAAGCTGCTGCCAATTCTTTTAACAAAATTCATAAAACAAAAAAATTTGTTAAATAGTCTTGCACACATCTCCTAGGCTATCAGTTAATTATCAGACACTAGTTGTGGATTTTGCTAAATTTCTAATAAAATATAAGCATTAGCACCAGCAAGTAAAATCAAAATAAATCGAATTAATGATACCTTCCCTTGGTCCTATGCATACATATCCATTATTTACATTCAAATCATAGATATGAATCGTCAAAATATCTATGTACACAATCTTAAAAAAGAAAAAGAAAACAAAAAGCAAAAATTTTTCTTTATGCAACTTAATAATATTTTATAATAAAAGGAGGAGGGGGAATTTTCTTAAATTATAAAGAAACACATTATTTTATAATTATAAAATTACATTATATCAATTTTTCAGATACAAGCTAATTAGTAATGCTATAATAACGTTCCAAAATTAAATTAAATAATACTTTATTTTTAATTTGAATAAATTCGATTGAATGGATTTCATAATTAAATAAAAGAGTAATATTAAATAATTCTTAAAAGACTGCAAAAATTTTTGTGAGCTTGGGATTTTCTGAAATTGTCAGGCCCCTGGGCAACTACCTACTTTTCCTATTTAATAATTCGACCCTTTTTATCGAGGAATACCATGCTAAAATGCACCCCAAGTCGTCCTGTGCCCACCCACACCCTTCGTATATCTCAACATCTCTCTCATAATATGTATTTAGAGTTTTCATTCCAAAGACCATGTTCAAAATGATTGAGAAAAAATTAGAGCATGTTTGATATTAAACTTTCTAGTTAACGCCTTGTCAATTCTCTCTACTTTACGTTTCAGAACACCAGACTTTTTTTTTCACATTTTTCAGACGAGAATTCCTCGAATCGTGTCAAAAGAAAGAGGTTACGGTTTTCTTAGAGACAAGATAGACAATCTTCAGAAAGATAGAAGAAAATTTTTACCGTATTTTAATTTTTTTCAGAAAATGAGCCGAATAAATAATTTCTTGGAGAATCTGAAATCCTAGTAGTTCAAGTATGTCTTTTCTTTAAGTATGTCTTTAATAAAATTTAAACATTTGTAAATAATTCACAACCAAATAATCTTCTACATCTGGAAATAAATATTCTGATGATTCGTTTATTATTTCTAATTGTTCGTGATCGTTTTTTTTTTCTTTTTTACTTTACAATATTTCCTCTACACACGAATATGAGAATCTTCAGAAGTCGATTTCGAGATTTTTACGAATTTCTACGTTACAAATCTTCTAGAGTTCGGAAAACATATATTGTCTAAACAAATATTTTTTTAATTACGTCTTCCTGTCTGGGAAAAAGATAATTAAAACGCACTTTAATATAGACGAATAAAATTTGGTAAGAGATATTTGCGCTAATTTGATAGATTTTATCGAATTTTGTGAGAAATTTATTCAGAAGAAATATGTCTGTTCGACTAACCGAATATGAATTAACACAATAAATACAAAATAAAGAGAGCTATATGGATAAAATTTGGTACACATATTTAACATCTTAAGGATTGCATCTGTCAACTTCAGTTCGAAATCCATCAAAATACTTTTAATCGGTTTATACTTTTAGAAGTTTATAAACAGATGACTAAAAAAAGCAAAGACTTATTAAACTTACAAACTTATGACACATTTTATATGGGATTTTCTGATTATAATTATAATTCTGCATAAAAAATGGGTCTGAACAGGTTAAAAAACTGCATTCACAACAAAAACGCAATTTTCGGATAATATTAATAACATGTCGAGGATTAAACGCCAAAATAATAATAATAAATAAATAAGCCAAGGCTGGCATAATAGATTCAGTAAAATAGTAAAGGTCAATATTGCGTAAATATTCGAAAATTCAAATAAGAAAATTTGTCAATGCTATGAAAAGCTAATATTTTATGCGGGATGAGATAGATAACAGTTTTAGTAGAGTGTATACGAGAAAGTTTCGGGGAGACCACTCCCACTGATTTACTTAGTCATTTATTTAAATTTGATCTAGGAATTAAAAAGATTTCCCATGCTTCTAATAGTCCCCTTATTTGTTCCTTACGATTATTACGCCCATGTTTAATATAATTAATTTACTTTTGTCTCTGTTATACCGGAAAATTAGAGGGAATGGTCTAAAAAATGGTTTCCTTGAACATACTCCCAAAAAAATGTGCTTTTTTATTGTTATTATCCTGCCAATGACGACTATTAGTTACATAAGAGCCTATTAAAGTATGACCTATAGATTTTAATAACTAAGGTGCAGTTAATACGCAAATACCAGAAAAACGAATATATATTTCGGGCACTTTATTTTCCGACAGACTGAAACTGAAATTTTAAAACTATGATTATATGCAGAAAATCCTATGTCAATTTTATATATTTAATTTACTGTGTTCCAAATTCCCTGCGTTTTTTGGTTCCAAATTTGATATACATCTACACCTTAGATGCTAAATATGTGTGGGAAATTTTATCCATCTAGTTCTCTTGGCATTGGTTTTCTCATGTTAACTTATATTTTGAATGGCGGAGCGATGGACTTCCCTTAAATGAATTTCCTTCAATGCTTCATAAAAATCTACGAATTGCTGGAAACATAAAAAATCAAAATGGTTTAATTGAAGAGCATTTTCCTGCATGATATCTGCATAAATCAAGTGTACAGTTAGAAAAAAAAGTAGAAATTTTTTATAATTAAAGTATGCTATTAGGTATATAAATGATTTTACTTTCACCATTAAAAATTTTCCTTTAACCATTTGAGCGAATTATAATATTTAATATTCATTACTGAAATAAACATTGGCACAGATTCTCATTTTAGTAGCAGATGATATTTTATTCAAAAGCTAAGTAGAATCCTGTGTATTTGTAATCAAAAACAAACTGAATTGAATCAAGTGTTATAGAGAATACGCTCAAAATGAATAAAAGCGAAGGCAGGTGAATTCATATTAATAAATGTGTCACATTTTTATTTGTTTAGATACAGAGAAGCTTTTCAAGGCAACTTGCCTCTTCGACTCAATAGTTTGAAAATATTTTTGTAAAAGATACTTTAGGATGAATACTTGTAATTCATTGTGGAATTCTAAAAAATATAATAATAAATACTATAAGATAAAGATTAAAAGGAAATCTGTAATGCATATTTCAATGTATCATGTCAGAACATAATGTCTTGAATACCCAAGCACCTCGTGCAAGTTAAATTATATTTTTATTCATTTTGATTGTTTCATTGAATGAGTCCATTTTAGTATTAAAAAAGATCCAAAAAGCTTTGTATCGCATTGATTGTTTAAAAAATATCACATTCCCTTTTTATTTCATTTCATGTAATCACGTGCTCAAAATGACATTATTTAAGGTTTTATTTGCTGTAGTCATTAATTTATTTTTTTAATCAGAGCTTTTGCAAATGCAATAGCAATAAGTTATTAAAAGTTGATTTTTAGATATGCACGTGCTGATAGTAAATTTTTTTTTCGCCCACGGAATTTTGATGACGCCAAAAACCTCATCCCGAAAACAACATCATGATTTGACATGATAATAAAATTAATTGAATAATTTTAAAAATATTCATTCTACAAAACAAAAAATAAAACAGACTAATAAAAGCAAAAATAAAGAAATGAAAAAAAAAATTATTTAATGCAAGTGCATTAAATTTTAAATTTCCTCAATATTAACGTAAGAAATTTTTTTTATAAAACCAGAAATGTGGAATTTTTACTTTCCTAAATCGGAAATCTCCTTATTTATTAAATGTAAACTTATTTTTCTGAAAATCTTAATTTTAGAACAAGCATATGTTTCAGAAATGTCATTAGTGATCTTATTCTTTTTAATTGAAACTTATATTTCAATATTCATGCTCTAACTCAGAACAACATTCAAAATATCTTAATGATCAAAAGTGGGAGAGGTAAACAAAGAAGATCCGAAACCTTCTTTTAAAATATAAAAATATTAACATCTAATTTTAATAACACAAAATAGATGGAATTAGCGATAAGCAAAAAAGAATAAAAGCTTAAAAACAAATTAATGAGCGTTTTTTCTTTCTTTTAATTCTTACATTGCGTTTTGAATGTAAGATTTTGTATTCTTTTTGCATTCGAGTTCTATCCGTTTCCATCCGAAACTCATTACTTTGTTTTGAACTTTAAGCAAAGGGAGTGGTCCTGCAGCCTTTGTTGAAAAACATTGGGTGCTCTACTTTTATGGTGTTTCCGTAATGTATTTTCAATTAATATGATTAGGATCTGCGGTAATAATATTGTTAAGGATACCGAATACATTCTCCACTGTTGTTTTTCTTTTATTGTTCTGCAATGGAATCTTTATCATTTGGCTATTTTTAATGTGTTAAAAGCTAGGAAGTGCGATTGAATTTTCGACGATATTCTGTAGAAATATTTTGACCTAAAACTGGGGAGAAACTGGAAATTCCGAGAATATCCATGTTGCATTTCCTGTATCTTTTGAATTTTTGTACTGATCCGAGTGTACACAGTCCATTCAAAGAGAAAGTGCATTGAGGTAGCACAAAGAGGAAAAAAATGTGGTGAATGACGTGGGCAATATTATGATGAATAACTAAAAATTAATTAGATGTAGGTTTATGCAAACATTATGAGGGCGTTTTTGAGGTTAATAAATGTATTCATTATTTTGTTTGGGGGAAAAATACAGATAGCTCGTGAAATACAGTAAAATGATTTAAATTAGTCCTTCCCAAATTTGTTTCAAAAAATGTACTATTTAATCTTACATCATACTTCTAAATTTTAATGAGAGTTTATAATTGTTCTATTATATTATTATGATAAAAGTATCAGAGAATATAAATAGAATTTAAAATATCATAATAGGCTTAATTGAACTTTAAAAAAATATCCGCCCTTTGGCTACCAGTTAGTTCTCCAAAAATAAAGATTTTTTCATATCACTTATCATAGCTTAAGTCATGATAATTAAACAGGGTTAAACCTGATCTCTATATAATTTATGCGAATATTTTGAAAAAAATAAAATCTGTTGACACCAAATAATTAAAAAAAAAACTTATGGGATTATCTGAGTCTTCTAACTTCCCTGCTACAGCAACTTCGCTTTCACTAGTCGCCACAAGCGACCAGTTGATTCACCGGAAATATTGATTTCCTTTTATTTCAAATAAATCTATTAGATATCTTTTAAGTTATATCTTTATAAATTATATCTTATCTATATAAGTTTCATAATTCCACCAAATTGTGGGGATTAATGCAGAGTAATTCTAATTACCTTATTTAAGTTTAGTTTATTGTGTACGCCATGCGATTAAATATTTACTGAAGCAACGAAAACAGTCTTAGTTTCAAAGCAATCTATATTAATAAAAATAGAACTCGAAATGCGTTGCTAAGCGCAAAACTAGAGAACGGCTCGACCGATTCGGCTAATTTTTATTTTAATATTTTCGTTAAGACACGAGGATGGTTCTTATGGAGAGAAAAAATGAAGAAACTGCGAGGAAAATATTTTAAACGACACTTTTCTTACTTTCCCGCCAAAAATCTTCATTTCCTTCCCCCACTCCGAGTAAGATAGCAGGAAGTAACAAATTACGATTTGTTTAGAAAGAAATGCGCCAAGTCAGTTGGTTTTCATTCATAGATAACGGGATGTTTAAAAAAGAAAGAAAATAGTTGCTTTTATTATTAGTCTCTATGAATATTTAATCTATGCCTGCTCAATGTAAAGTCTGGGCAGGGAAGAAAAAAAAGAAAGAAAAGAAGGGCGTGTGTGTGTCACCATTATTTCCCCTGGGCGCGGCATTTTCCAAGCTGTTTTTAAACTTTCGCATCGCTTGAAAACCATCTGTGTCGTTATTTGTTTAGTGTGTTTACCTTTATGAAAATTAGAATCTCCTTATTCTATAAAAACGTAGAATTTTAGACCTTTCCCTCCACCATTTAAGTAAAATATCAATTCCAGGGCAATCATTGGATAGAAAGAGAAAGATGAGTAGTACAATGAACAGAACATCTGAAGAAAATAATAATATAAATGAATTATATGATTATCAAAATTTGTTTGGTTTAAAAATATTTCGGTGAAAAAGCGAGCATTAATTCGTGCGAACCGACTGGTCGCCAAAGGCGGCTAGTAATGTAATAAATGTTGAAGGCTAGAAAGAAAAAAAAATTAAAACTGCCAAAATTCAGAAAAAAATATCACACAACTATGATATTATTATTATTAAAAGACAACTTTTAAAATTTTAGCAAGGTACAAAATGTATTTTTACTCAATAATATTTTTAGAAATTACTGCGGAAAAGCGTTAAAATCCTAATTAATTTTCTTTTAAAAAAATCTCCCCGAGGTGAACACTTTTGCCTCTAAGTATATATTTATAATGATATTTTTTCAATGTGATTTAAATAATAATTAATTAACAAATTTTTTAATCTTAATTTAGCCCATTTTAAAACTTTCTCTTACTTACTGATCTAATTCCACTTATTTTATTTAATTAATTCAGCTCGCGCTATATAAAACTGCTCGCTTCAGCATTTTCTTATGCTCCGAGTGAAGGGATAAAAACCTTTAATGTTTGCAACATCCTTTTAAAGGTAGCTAAATTTCCCTATTCTAAGTCTACACGTGTCAAATAAATCCCTTTCAAAATGTCATTGTGAACCCACTCAAGGGAGAAATTTTGATTTCTTTTGCCCTTCCGCTCTTATATCGCGATGTACCCTGACGTATCTGATCACTTCTCATAATATAACTCCCGTAAAATAATAAATTGAAATTAAATTTTTTAAAAATTTCTTCTATTCGACCACGCATTTGCTAAAACAGGTTACATATGTATGTGTCTTAGCTATAGGTAAAATGGTCAAGACGATAGACTTTAGAGCGCCAACACGAAAACAATTTTTATCAATAATAGATTTAAAAATATACAAAATGCAAATAATATTTTTTTTTTTTTCAGTTTTCACCAAAGGAAGAAAATTACGCGATTAAATATTTGACGAAAAAATGCTTTGGATTTCGTGGCCACAATAAAATTAATTTTAAAAAATTATTCAAAACAAATTTTATACTTAGTTTCAATTTTTTTAAAAGCTGCATGCTAGTTAAATTGGTATCATTAAAATGGCAACTTTTAAGTTAAGGTTAACTTTTTACTGTTTTTCAGAAGTTCTTTTCGAAAGTTATTGCAGAAAAACGCCTAAATAACTCATTTTTTTTAACTAATTGATTAATAGCTCCGAGGTGCATATTTCCATCCAACGAATAAAAACGGTACGAAATTTGATAGCTCTTAGTCAAACGGCCTGGAGAGTACCCAACATACATAAATAAACATTCATTTGTATTATTAGTGAAGATAATAGAATGTGATAACTGAGGAAATTTTATTTCGTAATTCTTTCTGATTAATCATATATACATATTTTAATTCTCTAGAGTTTTAATCAGTGGATGCATACAAAACTAAATTCTTATTATTATTTTGTTACAAGCGGATGAACGCTGCAGGAAAGCCCCGAAGCAGAAGGCGTTGGCGACGGCTGTGAAAAAGATTGACGCCAGACGAGTTGATTTGACGAAAAGAATAGCCAAAGATGTTGGATTTTTCATGCAACTGCTGGATTTTTCATGAAGCTCCGCGTGTTTCCACGCGCTCGCTTGCTCGGCTATATAAGGGACATGTTGCTGTAGTTTCGACAGTTAGTTAGAGTTTTCTCTCAGAAGAGAAGCATATCGCTGGACTAGAGGATTACTTTTCTCGCTTGTTATTAGTGAGTTGTGTTTACGTTTGCTGTTAACGTATTATTGAGCTAGCTGTGATTTACTGTTTGCTTAGTGATCTATGTTTTGAAGTCTGTTTTTATTGTGCGTGTGTTGCATTTACGCTGTAAGTGACTGTTGACTGCTGGATTGTTTTTATCTGAAGTTTTACTTTTTCAAGTCATCCTGTATATACTTCTAAATAGCTATAAATAAATCTGTTTGAGCTGTTCTCAAGTAAAGTCCATTTAATCCGTGCCCGCTACGCTAAAAACGTAACAATATTTATGGCGATATCTTAAATCAATTTTATTGCAGTACAAATACAATAAAATGACTAATTTTATTGAAATTATTTGGGAGGGGGGGAGAGATTGGAAAAGAGTGCTGATTTTTATTACAATCATATATCTTTGTTTTAAATACTATGCTACTTTATTTTGGTCCCTAATTAAATATTTGTAAAATGAGCTTATATAATTAAAATGTCTTTCACTTGATTTTAAGCGATGCACTGTTGAAAATCTGCACGTCATAAGAATTTGTTTTAAACACTGACAGGAATCACAAGAATATATTTTAAACATTGACATGAGTACGAATAAAAGAAAATAAAAGAAGAAAGAGTTGTAAGGGGAAAAATGAAGAATTAAAGAGTGATACATTGATGAGGTTTACTTGTTAGATGATTGTACAATGAAAAAAACTCAACAACCCTTTATTACATGGAAGAATAAATCAAATAAAAAAAACACCCGAGATGTACGGAAAAAACAGCAGTCGTATATATTGACAATGAACTAGAAGACATTAATTCTGTTCCTAAACATTGACACAAACAACAGCGTCACTTATTTGCAAGGCAATGAGGTTTCTAAAAAGAAGACTCACTGAACCGTTTTAGCTCTTGGCATTTATTTACACTTCCTGACATGCATGGAATTTTCCAGAAGAATCCTCAGGTCTTAGTTCCTAATAGAAATAGATACAAAATTCTAATATTTTCTAAAACCTTCATTTTCTTCACAAAAGTTTCCAAATAATTATCAAGTTTGTCGCTAAAATCAGAGATCATTGACTTGGCATCTGTTCAGAATACTTTAAGAATATGTGTAAACTTCTCTTTGTAATTAAAAAACAATTTATATAAAACAATTCTTAAATAAGGCCTTTGGTTTATGCATGATATTGGCGAACATCAGTTAAGAAATATAGATGCTTGCAGAAAACCTATCATTTCTATTGAATTTAAAGTGAGAATATTATTATGAACGCCTTTTAGTCCGCCGAGTGACATGCACTGACGAATGTACAGACAAACAGGCTGTCAGCCGTTTGACGGCTTTGGTTCAAAATTTTAATCTATATTATAGATGCGGAAAATATGTACTAAATTTTATCTTTCCAGTTCTTTGCGTTTTGTAGTTCTCGAGTTCATTTGTGCTAGAATCGGTCAGATAGACAGACTTCCGGTGAATGGATTTCGTTTTAAATTTGAAAGAAATCTTTATATTTGGGCGTAATTTCATGAGCTAAATTTTAGCTGTCAAACTCAAAATGTTTCTGAATGATCGAGTTCACAGATACACATAATGCTAAATATATGTTTTTCGGAAACAGAGAAGTCTGGAAAGTGGAGATTCGTCAAAATTTCAAGCTCTAATTTTTTGTCTATTTTAAAGATATAATTTATTTAAATTCATTGCAGATTTAACTAACTTCCTATCAGGTTTTAAAAAGGAGTATTTAGGACATAAAAAAGAAATACGAATTAACGCCATGCTCGCTTTTGGACCAAGCAGATAAACACGCTTTTAACAAGAATGATTATCTTAAATTAATTTACTGGTGCAATGAATCAGACAAAAATTGTTTCAAACAAAAGTAAAAGCTTTCTTGTTGTTGTTTCTAATGGCTCTTGCCTATGGACAAGCTCGCTGCTGGACCCAGCAGCAGATTTAAGCCGAATGAAGCGTCTCTTGTTTCAAGTAGCGCCAACTAGGGCCAAGAGTACGACTTTTGCTACACACTCATCACATTCGCTTGCACAACCCCTTTTTACAGGGGGACACATTCATTCATCTCACAGATAGCACACAGAATAACAACCATGCCCGAACCAGGACTCGAACCCGGGACCTCCTGAACACGAGGCAGACGCGCTACCTCTGTGCCAGCAAGCCGGCAAGCTTTCTTGTGAATCTGACAAGAAGATTGATTACCTTAAATTAATTAACTGGCGGAATGAATCATGCAAAAGTTGTTTGAAACAAAGGTAAAAGCTATCTTGTGAATCTAAATCAGGTACTGACCGTATATTTCAAAAGAAATTACATTATTATGGTCATTATTTGATTATTTCCCATTCTCAGTATGGAACTAAACTTTTCTCGTAATTTTACACGCTGATGTGGGTGTTCAGACAAAAAGATTAATATCACTTTCGGTTTTGTGTTCCTACTAATTCTATGATAGGTTTAGACCCTCTGGGGGAAGTTCTGACATTTTCGAAACACAAAACGATTTTCTTGTTTCCACGTTCAACAAAAGATTGTTTGTTTGGACGTGGCATTTTCGAGACTCACCGACTCAAAGTATTTCACTGGAACAATGAGTCAGAAACTGCGCAGGATGGTTTTACCGAAAGCGTATCGTGCAAGGTGGGCAAGAAGGTGGAAAAATGCCAGATGCCCTCACTTAAGAATGCGGGCAACCCCCCGTGGCACGCAACTCGTATGATGCAGGTTGCTTCTGCGATTGCTTCAATTTCCGCTCCTACTTCTCGGCACGCACCTCTGAAAAATATCAGGAAAGAAAAAGGAATTTATCGCGAAGATTAGAGCGGCTCCCAGGGAGGCACGCGAACAGAAAAGAGTGCGAGGGAGAGTGATATATTGATATCCGACTTCCAAAAAGGAGTCGGAAAATTATAGAAGAAACGGAACCTGACTCAAATGTCATCATCACACGAAAGGAATTTGGAAAACATGTCTCGTAATTGTGTTATGCCCTCCTCCCTCCAAGGAAAAAGGAAAAAAGAAAAGAAGAAGAAAGAAGGAAAGAAAAAGAAGAAGCAAGCAACTGGGCCTCTTCCTGGAAAGGACTTAAATTTTATTTTGCTTCTGATGTGTCCTAACTTAGTTTAATCGTTCCAACAACTGCAATAAAACTAAGAAACGAGATGGTATTAAAAGGGTTAGGCTTAAGGTTGACTAGGATAGCTTGTAACTGTAAATCGTTTTTTTTTATTTGTGTTGGAGAACATGGGACATAATCTTGGCAAAAAATGTATATATATATATATATATATATATATATATATATATATATATATATATATATATATATATATATATATTGTTCTAATTTTTTTCGAAGGGGGAAGGGCCAAGGAATAAAAAAGGATTATTAAATTAAGATATTAAAGAAGAGAAGCATAATTCGAAAAGCAAAGAATTCATGAAATATGGATATTAAGTAAAAGCCTTGTCCTGATTAAAAAAATTTATTTGCAAAAACTATTACGCTGAGATAAGAGTTCATTTTTTTTAAATTTAATTTTCGTCATTAAATTTGTAAAGAGACGAGTGAATTTCTTTATAATTCGAAAAATGCCTAAATTATTTTTTTCTTTAAGTGATCCAACATTTCTTACGTAACACAAAATATGTTTTCAAACCTTAACTACCACAAAATGGGTGGCATACATCCGTAACAACATCTGAACTCTTTTTTAATACAACACAAAAAGAGTTGCAATTTTTCTCTACATTTCTTTAAAAATTAAAAATTCATATATCCTTACGCATACGAATTAGATTTGGCATTTGTTTAATGATTAAAAAAAACGAATATATATATATATATATATATATAT
>JAOUZG010008059.1:1847077-1867825 GCA_026289955.1 Argiope argentata | reverse complement strand
ATGACACTTTAAATTTTTAAATTCGTTTTATTCCATCGCAGAAAGTACAAGCATAAGCGACGAGCACAACACAGAGCGACACAAAAAGGGATGACAAAAAGCTTATGAAATTTTTATCTCTTTGAATATATACTTTTAGATTTTAATAGGGATCTTTGACACAGGTCAACCACATGTACATCTGGTTTAAGGGAATCATAGGAATCTTTTAAAGAATGTGCTTGGCTAAAAAAATTTTATTCCTTCGCTCAGAGTGCGGGAATTAAGCGACTTTTAGCTGATTCAGCAATTTTACAAAGCTTCTGTTGAATTAATTAACTAGAACAAGTGGAATGGGTCAGGAAATAAGAGAAAATTTTTTTAATGTAATTACTATGGCTAAATTAAGATGAAAATTTGAAAACTAATTAAGATTTAATTTAATTTTAAGATATCATTACACAAACACACACACACGTATATATGTATAATTTTTTAAACGCTCATTTTCAATTTTTCTGGGTGGGCAACAAAGTTTTGGAGCTCGACGATTTTGAGGTGAAAAAAATACCTTCGTTTTTCTAAATATCAATGCATGCGTAATCTGATAGTAACGTGAGTTTTTCAAAGCGATTTAAACTAGTTAATAACTGAAATTAATTTAGACAATTCGTAAGAATTCAGAGAATGAATAATTTGGAAATCAGGTTGTTGTTGTTGTTGTTACTTATGGCACTTGCCGTTGACAAGCTCCGCAGATACATCAGCAGATTTTAAACCGGAGATATACGTCTCTTGTTTTGCAAGTTGCGCCATCTAGGGCCAAGAGTACGACTTAGCTATATACACGCCACAACCCTTTTTAGGGGACTGACTTCATTCATGCATATTCATTCCTTCATCTCAGATCGTAATTTAGATCTTGAACAGAGAACGATGACCTCTGACCCTGTACCCCCAGTGGTATTACTCTCGACATGGAGGACTTTGCGACCACGAACAGATTTAACGAGCGCCAGCCGCCGCACACTCGGGGAATCTTTTGATTGGTAACTTAAGGACTATAAGTCCAACGCTCTACCAACCAGGCTGTCCAGGCCCCATTAATCAGGTTGTAAATTCGGTTGGCGATAAATTGTCAAACTTGACAAACGTCTGTAATATTTTCTAATAACTTTAAAAGAGAAAAATGGATGCCTCATTAACGATAAATTGCCAATTTGTTGTCTACGCATGTTGAGGCTTCAAAAACCTCAAATTAAAACAACATCATGTTCTCATATGATGATAAAACTATTCAATGATAAAAATTTTATATTACCATCTACAATGGTTATTATCATGTCAGAACACAATATTGTTTTGGGGATGAGGTTTTTGGCATCAACAAAAATCCGTAGGCTATAAATAACAATTTTATTATCTGCCCGAGCATCTCAAAAAATAAGTTTTTAATAACGTTTTGCCATCGCATTTTCAAAAGCTCCGATTAAAAAAATTAAGTTAATGACTACTTCAAATAAAACCTAAAAAATATGTCACTTTGAGCACGTGATTATATGAAATGAAATAAATAGGAAATGTGATCTTTTTTTAAACAATAAATGCGAGACAAAGTTTTTTGGATCGTTTGCAATACCAAAGTGACTCATTCAATGAAACAATTAAAATGAATAAACATATAATTTAACTTGTTCGAGTACGTGGTACTTGGCTGTTCAAGAAATCATGTTCTGACATGATACATTCAAATATTCATTTTAATCTTTATTTTTAGATTTCATTTTAATCTTTATTTTATAATAATTTTTTGTAATCATGTCAGGATATTGTGCTCCCCATGTATATTATTAGATCTGATTTAATCCTTTGTATTCGGATGTGTCCTCTCATGCACATTCAAGTGCATTGTTTTCACCCTTTATTTATAAATATTTTTAATTTTTATTTTTAAAAAATACCCACAGAGAGGTAAGAAGATACAGATTAACTTTTCACGAAATTTGAACTTAATTATATTTATTTATTTTTTAGAACTATAAGCAAGTCTTTGTATTAGGTGAATAATTATTCATCGAATTATTTTTCCGGATTCAAAAAATTTAAGAAAATCCCTTTCCAAAAAAAAAAAAAAATGTCGAGTTTGCCTTCTCCACTTTCTTATAGGTTTCTAAGATAGGATGCTGCTAATAACATTTGTGCAAAAATAATTTTTAAACAATAATAAAGTGGAAATGCTAATGTGTAAAAACAATTTGTAGTAAAATCAATAAAATCTTCTAGAAGGATCGAAATGATTTTTTAATGACGATTTACTTTTAATACTTCATCACATTATGATTTTTAGTGGCTTAACTTCAGTTCAGAGATTCTGGATCCTTCTTCATTCAAACAGAAGGATTTTCATTCCTTTTTAAAATTAGACAAAGAGATGTTGAAAGAATTGTCAACTTAATAACAACAGCTTAGTTGTAGAGTTATTTTTTTTTCTCTAATTTCACCAAAATTATGTAAGAAATAATTTTATTTTAATATATGATAACGTCTTCAAAAACTCATGCATCTGACATTTTCACTAGATAGAAAGACGACGCTCAGTTGAACAAATAAAACAAGTAAAAACTATGTATTTTTTTTATTGGAAAGAAGGTACCAACATTAAATCTAATAATTAATCAATTATCCGCAATTCTCTTACCAAAATTCTTGAAGATTATGATACTAATAATCGAAATGACTTACTTTTCAACAAAAAGTACAATCCTCATATTCTGATTACCTGTAAATACAATTGGGCATCTATTCGCAGAGTTCGAAAATTCTTTAAATTCTTACATTCTTTAAATTAAAAGGCAATATATGTATTCTAACAAGAGTCTTTATTTACAATTAGAAATGAAAAAAAAGCCTCATCTTAAACTGGCAAAGACTGTTAGAACAAATTTATGTACAGAACAATGGAATGTAAATGTTCCGCTATTTTGTAAATGATTAAAAAATATTAAAAAATAACTTTTACACACACACATATACATGCAAATGAAGTTCCAGGTCTTCTACAAAACTTTAATGATTTCAATAGCCAAATTCCGAATTTTCAAGGCTTGTTAGCACTGTTTTGTTCGATGTTTCATATATTTTCATCGCGATTTTTTATCATGGGAGAACATGATTTTTTTTTGTTTTGTTTTGAGGTTTTTGTAGCCACAAAATGAACGGGAAAATATTGGCGATTTATCGCTTCTGGTGCATCAATTTTCCGTTCTAAGAGTTATTAGAAAATGATAAGGATGCTGTCTTATCACCAACAAAAAGTTCCAACTTGACCCATATGCCAGCCATGTACCCGATTCTCGATATATCGACACATGCGTATTCTGATAGTCACATGATTGCTTCAAACCTGTTTAAATTGGTTAATGAATTTAATTAAGACAATTAATGTCTTAAAAATAATAGTTTTCTCATATGATAACATGAAATTTGGGACAGCAGATTTCAATTTTTTTATTTTTCATCTCATTTTATGACTATTATTAAACATGCATTTATAAAGATTTTCGTTGAAAATTCGTGTTCGCTATTAAGTATCTGAAGCTAACTTGAATACAAAGTAATTGGCTCGTCCCAAATTTAGCTAAGTTAAATTTGCGACCGGTTTCGAAGAAACGCAAAAGCTATTTTTACAACAATATTTTTATTGTTTTGGAAACTACTTATACACACAAAAATCATGAATGCTGTTAGTTTAACATGTTATTCGAAACAACCTGCTATATTTAAGTATTAATCTGCGGTTATCTATCATTACTTATATTTTTGAGATAACACTCAGTTTCAGTATGGTGAAATCGGGTCCAAGATGTCACTACATGATTCTGTCAGCATGACAGCAGATAGAAAAAGGCTCTAATAGTTAGTTATTAAAAAAATTTGTTTTATACGTAAAATCGCCTCTTTTTTTTTCAGGAAAAACACCTTAGAAACCGATATAGATAAACTAAAAAAGAACTGAAGCTTATATAAATTTAAAATTTAAACCAAACAATATATATATATATATATATATATATATATATATATATATATATATAATGGCATTTTAAAACTCAATTTAAATCCTAATTAATTTCCTAATTTTTATCTTAATTTAGCCTATATTAAATTTTACTTTAAAATATTCTTTTTTTTTTCCTGATTTAATTTCATCTTTTTCTTTTATATAATTCAACACGAGTTTTAAAATGACTGAAATCGATAAGTTCCCAAACTCCGAGTGAAGGGGAAAAAATTCTCTCTCTCTCTCTCATACACACACACACACGTTAAAAAGCTAGTATATCTTTATACATATAATTCTTCTGTGCGTTTGTATATGATTGAACTCCGCCAAAACGATTGGACCGATTTTGATAAAAAATTTTGTGTGTTCAAATGGATTCGAAAATGGTTTAGATTTACAAAATTTTTAATTAAAATTTAAATTAATTAAAAATTAAGCGAAATTTAGATGTTTTTTGGAGATAACTTCCGAAAATATTATCACACCTTTTTATATCAAATTAAAGTTTAAAACAGTATCCTTTTAATGATAATTTTTCCTATAAAATAAATTTTTATTTATGATTTTTTAAATAAATATCCTAACCATATTTTTCAACAATTTATTTCATGCAAATAACAGTTTAACCCGCACGAGCATGGCGAAAAAATCATCTTTCATCAGCGTGTTGCCACCATGTTGACAAAAACTCTGAAGGGAAAATAAATTAGTTATTACTACAAATTAAATCCAGAAAAATTTAACTTTCAGCATATGATTCTATAAAAATTAAATAAATAAATATGATAATTTCAAAAAAATAGGCGCAAGATAATTTTTTCTATAATCGCTCACTGTCTATATTATTAATTCAATGAATCAACTTCATGAATGCAATCTTATTTTAATTCATGCAGGATATCCATTTCAAATCCGGACCCTACGGCCAATTTGTAAATCTTTAGTAATGGGCATAAATACTGCTTAATATTAAAATTAAAATGGTCTAAATGAAATAAATAATTGCATTTTATGTAATTTAGGTCAATAAATGTTCTGATAGATTACGAATTTTAAAAAAATTTACTCTACTTTGCGAGTTATATTTCATAAAATATTCTTGAAGAACTAATATTTTTTATAGGAAAAGTTACTTCAATGAGCTAAACCAATCACTAAAATTGAGTAATTTATGAAAATTTCAATCCTACTATTCTGTAAAAACGTACAATTTTAGACTTCCCATCCACCATTTAAGTAAAATATTAATTCCGGGACAATCAGAGCCCAGAATTTTCCCTAGACATAATTAAATGAATGTGTTTGCGCATGCGTGCGTGTGTGTGTTGGTACTCTACAGATCAGACCATATGATCTAGAGCTACCTAACAATACTTTTTATTTAATGATGAGCCTGGATTCAGTAAAAAAAAAAATGTATTTATATTGATTGCAGTTTTATCGTTTCCACTTTAATTAAAATTTAGTGGCACGAATAGAAAGAGAGAGATGAGTAGTACAATGAACACAACATTTTAAGGTCTACATAATAATATAGGTAAATTATATGACTATAAAAATTTGAAACTTGAAAATATTTTGCTGAAAAACCAATTATGAGACCAAGTTACATAAAATATTAATGTGCACACACATTTTAGCGTTTATTAATACTGGCGAACCGTCTGTTATCCAAAGATGGCTACTTTAATATATAAAGCTCGCAGAAAGTTATGTTTTTTTTAAAAAAAATATTGCTTAGTTCTATTTTGAAGAAATTTGAGAACTACTTTAGAACAGATTTCATAAGCCATATTGAGTTGGCGAGGAAGATCCTCTTCTCCAAATAAACATTTGCTATCAGATTTAAGGTGAACATTGGTTCTAAGTGGAATCGAATTCGGAATAAAAGTTGTGACTTTATCATCAGATCACGTGGCTTATAACAGATTTAGAGTTCACACAACAGATGTAGTGAGTACGTATTCGCCCCCCCCCCACGTCCTATCAGAAATCTGAAATTCTACTTTCTGGTTTTTGTTGGAAACTCATATCGAATTTCGATTCTGCTATCAAACTAATACGGACCAAGAATTATTTTACATGAGTTTAACGATAAAAATCAAGAAGTTTATATGATTATACAGATCAATTAAACGCTAGAAAAAGGTCATCTTTATAAACCGAAAAAAAAAAAATTAAACCGTGACCTGAAAATTTTTCGTCACATCAAGGGATAAAATAAAGTAATTTCACTAACTCTAATTTATTGAATGTACAATAAAAGAGAGAAAGAGATAATATGAGAGCTTAATTTCCAAATAAAATCGAGGACAAAGAGAAAAATCGAGGGAATACACTTTCGTTATATTAGCTTGGAAGGTGAAAAAAAAAAAAGATCCTCGAACAATCAATCCATTATTTAGGCAAAGGTCACATTACATTAAGGCCTGAGCATAATTCTGCTTCACACTTCATTTGAGTGAAAAATGCTCTCTCATAATGATTTCGGGATTAGCTGGGCCGTAGGTGTGTTCCGTTACATCAATTTTTGGTACCGTGTCAAATTTCAACCTTCGCCAAGCAGGGACGATAGTATTAAAATATGGAAACTAATTTTCCGAGTGCCATTTTTTTTTAATTCCGAAATATTCGCTCTCTGTGTACATGTTTTACATGTAACACCCACAAAAATGCTTATTTCGCAGAATAAAAGAGATAAGAGAACACAAACTTTTCCAAAAGTGGTTATTAATTAACGAAAAGGGGACACACCCTTATAAATTAAAAAGCGTGATCTTTTTTCATTTACATTTATAAGAATTTTGTTATTTACTGCAAATAACAAAAAAGTTAGAACTGTATGCAAAGCGGTCTTGTAGATGCGATGTTTTCTTGTTCCAAAAGTGTTCTGCAAACTGATAACACGAAGACAAATTCTAAGTAAAAAAAATAATAATAATGCTTTGCATCTGCTAGTTTTAGCGTACTTTATCAAACAACCATCTGAAACAAAGCCAGATGTTTTTAGTCTTGAAACAGCGGTCTTTCATAAACAATTGTAATATCTGAATGCACCACATTTTCTTTCCCATTATTTAAAACACCTTTGTTTGATCCTCACATACATTTAAATCACATTTTTTTTTTTTTTTTTTTTTTTCATTTTACGTGAGTATTAGGAATTTAAAGCTAACCTTTGACAGGGACCAGATTATTAAAGAGTTGAAATGGGCAACTGCCTAGGAGCCCCAGAAATTTAAAAGGTGGAAAATTTCTTTTGCTATATTTTCAATGTTATTTACTTTTGTACTTTCATTTAATTATAAAAACTCGGCCGTTGAAATTATTCAATTAATTCAAAATAAGTTATGAAACAGCATTCCATTGGCATCCTTAATTAATTACAACTCGCAATTCAGAATTTTAAAATAACATAAAGCAAAGCATTCTGTTATTTTAGACTTCCGAAAAAAATCATGTTTCGTACTTTATAATTAAAAAAATATTTATTATTAAATATTTATTTAGATTGTGGAAAAGAAATTTCAACATTCTTTAATGCATATTTTGTTTAAAAATAGCTTCAAATTTTAATTGCATATTTTTTATACACGATGTAATGAAATCAACTCTTTTGAAAGCAAACCTCAAATTAATATTTTATTATTTAAATTTATCAAAATTTGGAAATCAAACAATAAAATATAAGTGATTAATTACTTATATAAATAATATTTAATTTTGGTTAATTGGTTAATTTGGTTTGGTCAATTTTAATTTAATGCTTATATAGTAATGCTAAATTTTGGTTAACCAAAATTTAGCATTACTATATAAGCATTAAATTAAAATTGACAAAAAAAATCGATTTTGAAAGTTTTGGGCTGTAAAAAGGATGTTTAAAGGCCTTTACGTTTATAGGCCGATATGTTTAAAGGCCGACGCCCTGGCTGAGGAGTAGAGCGTCCTGGGTACGTGTCCCCGTTCGGGTATGGTTGTTCTTTATCTGTTCTATCTGTGATATGTTTCAATCTTCCTTCTTGTAAAAAGGGACTGTGCAGGCGAATGTGATGAGTGAGTAATTGTTCTTTGTGTGATGTCTTTCTGTAATGTGTTTTCTACTTCTGTAAGCCCCATGTGATACTTAGTGGTACACGGGGATTTCTAAATATTCAATAAAAAATGTTTAAGGACTTAAACTGACTTTAATTATAACTAGGAATAGGAGTTGCATTCTTAAAGAACCGGATCTAAAACGAAAGATGAATGTGTGGTAACGCATCAAGAGTTTATGTACCTTCTAGATGACATTTTCTCAAAAATAATCGACTACTATTTCTTTTAGGTGCATGATTTTCATATGATACAGCCCCTCAACTTTAGCCAATTAAAGTTAGGGACATTGAGGAATCGCACAAAGCTCGTGCATTTGGAAAATTAAAGGAATAGTACCTTTTAATTTAAATAAAGAAACAATTAAATTATAAAACTCTTAAAAATTTCTTATTTTATAAGAACCGTTTCAGACGAACAGCTGTTTCATTAAAATTAATTACATTTTATATTAGAATAAATCTCTTTCAATTCCTTCTAATAGTTCACACTCTCTCACTCTATCTATACATATAGCTTTTTTCAAATTTTCAGTCGTTGATAAAATACTTTTTATTCATCCACGCAAGTTCAAATACATTTTTTAAAACTTGTGTTGGATGACACTTGATGTTATTACAGTTTTTTCAAATATTAATTCATTAATTTGTATTAATTAAAAAAATCTTCATTTTACCACCACCAAATAAGTAACGAATTCAGTTTGTTTTTTCCACACGCCAATGAGGTTAGGCTTAACATGATTTCGGCCGATTATTTCAAACGATCTTGTTTACTTTCTTAATGTTTAATGCGTTTAAAATTAAACATTGTTAATTAATCGATTTTCTTGATTCATTTTGAAGTATTTTTGAATTAAAATAAAAAAGAACGAAGAAAACTAAAAATTTCTTATCTCTATCGTATCTTCTACCAACTGCGTAGACAATTCTCGCATTTGCGTTGCCCCAATTATCGTTGAAAATTCAAGCATGCGCAGGGTGTTCTGATTTATTTTCAACGAATACGGACTTGATTTTATTTTGGCCAGACATAATTTTTTATAAATTGATTATATTAATTGTAATTATTCAATAAAAAGTAACTAAAATAAGTTTTTTCTTCGTTGGTCTAAGTAAGAATTGACTTAATTTTTTAAATTACTTATTTTATAAGTTCATTCTATGTTAATGATCCAGCCAAAATTGTCTCATATTAAAGCCGTGTTATTTTGTCTTAGTTATGTTTATGGAGAAGACGAACCTTTCTAATGGAGACACTCTCATTACATCCGAGTGCTATTAAAACCGCGAATATCCGGTTCATCTAATTTCTACATTCACTTCACTTTTTTATTTGCCTTATAAATTACATAGGCATTAAACAAAGTTCTTCAATATTCAGTATTGGGGAAAAAATCACACGATCAGATTGTTGATGAAAAAACTACAAGGCAGCCATGCCACCTATTGTTATAAATGAGGCAAAAATTATTTTCAAAAACTGCGAAAATCTTGGGTATATTTGCACGATTATTGAATTGGTATCTTTGAAGATTTTTTTTTTTTTTTTAATTTTGAAAAGGGGAAAAATTTATTTTTATGCAATACTATTTTTTGGAAATTATAGCGAAAATGGACAAAAAATTCGTTTAATTATTAATTAATTAAATTCTTATAGAATTTGAAAGAGAGAAAAAACCATGCTTCTAGATATAAATTCAAAAGTATTTATATATGCTAAGATACGAATAGAAGATCTGATTTGTAGAGTCAACACACATTTATTATTAGTAGTAGAGATATATATTAATTTTTTTTATCATTCCCTATTCTTTGGAATAACTTAAAAGATTAGTTTGTAGAAAATATATCTCTATCAATTTAGAAATGGACGGAAAAAAATGTATGACAGAGACTTTGATTGGATAAGCTCTGTGAAGAAGTTGTAAAACCTCCCTCCCTTTCTAAGAGACACATGTTTGAACATTATTACATCTGGTCAGTTGTGGGACGATTCATTCCTTTGTGAATTCTCCCCCCTTTAGTGTCACCATCTGGACATGAATAAAGTCTAGATAATAGACCACCCATGAAGAAGGAAACCGTGTCAAACATTCTGATGTAAGTATTTCTTTATGGGACCACAGGACTTGAATAAAGTTCGGATAATGAACCACACATGCGTTTTACGGCCCTCTGAATAAAGAAGTGCAATATTCTCCAGATGTGAATAATTCCCTATTGTGGAAAGTCTGCTAAAAGGGTGGATGATTAGAAAATATTAGCACGTTTAAATGCTGATCACTTGGAATATTTCTTAAGAATTTTTGTATGATCTGCATCTCCAGCGCACCAATGCAAATCTGAGAGGCCGAGTTTGACCGAGGTTAAAATGGAAGGTTTGAAAGGACTAGATGACGAGACGAGAAGAGCTGAGCTGAGGAGCTGAAGAGATACCACGTGACCTCGAGTTTCGTGATTGAAGATCTACCGGAAGTAAATCCGTAGATCTCTTGAGCTACCCGCAGTAGCCGGATACGCTAACAGCCTGTTAGTTTCTTCGTATTAGTTGTGGAACTGTTAATCCAGACGTACATATTTCCCAGCATATAAACCTAGATAAGGGCGAGTTTTTTTTTTTTTTTTTTTTTTTTTTTTTTGTATATAAGCAGTAAATAAAACGTTTGTGATTAGATGCTACTCGTTTATTTGATCGACCAGGATTCAGTCAATACAGCTCTCAGTATTAATTTTATGTAAGGATCATTTTGAGACGTTTCTCATTGTTTTAAAGATTAATCTATCTCAGAAACTCCTTTCTAAATTTTCACACCACTCCAGTGATAAGGCGTTTATATCACAACGTAGTGAAGCCGAATCTCATATGCAGTGTATCTTTGATGGAATCGAGTCTCAGAAACCGCGATCATACATCCACAAAGCTAAAAATCTGTCACCAGACCAGTGCACTTTCGATAAAATAAAATATTCTTAACGTTTATTCCATTAATATGAAAATTGTTCATAAGAAGTAATCAATCTATATCGTCGTTGATTCTAAATTATGAGAATTCAATTAATTGCCATAATGCAAGACAAAAAGTGGCAATTATTGTAAGAGCCAAAAATTGGAAATGTTAGGAAAACAGCAAAGAGTTGTTCGATACTTACATTATTTGCCGTTTTAGATAACTGTAAAATCCCACTTATCCTCGGAATTTGGTACTGTAATTATTACAGATTATTTAAAATTGGCAAAAAAAAAAAAAAAAAAAAAAAAAAGCAAATCCACACGTAAATGCTTTTGAAGAATGTTTACTTACAAAGTGACTATACAAATAAATAATCCTCAGCCAACTGTAATTTTTTCTATTTTCAAATCTACTGGTTTTATTTATTTATTCATTTATTATTATTATTTTTGAAAAAAAAAGAAGAAAAAAAAAAGGTCAATTATGTTTGAACGTTTAAATTAAATCATTCAATATAATTTTTTATTGATGGTTTTCAAATAAAATTCTTATCACGAAAGGATACTGATGAGGGTCATTTGCACTGCCAATAGTTTCCAAAAACCTAAGAAAATTTCGATGCTTTTCTAAACAAAGGATTTCCAACACTTAATATGCGATAGGAAAAAAATTTCATTCAATGACAAATTTCATTTTCATTAAATGAACGCGATCAATCAATCTTGTCTTGCAAGTTGATATATAAGTCTACAACATTTGAGAAGATTGTCTCCAAACAGTTGTAATCATCAATCGAATTATACTAAAAAATAGGATTTTTTTCCTTAAAAGAAATGATAGTACAGGCTTCTATTTATCAGTTTGTTTCGAATTCATTTGGTTACAGGATAATTGGTAAAATCAGTTCCTTTACTATTTTTCTAATACTATTTTTGATATTATCTAGTAGTTCTGTATTTTAAATATTTCTGTTATTGAATATTCTGTTCTAATTTATTCATGATACACTGCATTCGAAAGAACTTTGTGATTTTTTTCAATTCCTACTACCAATTTACACTCTGCCTATATATATTATATATGTTGTTCAAATGTTCAATAGTAAATGAAATACTTTTTATTCATCCCAAAGTTCAAATACATCTTTTTCAAAACTGTATTGGATGACACTTGATGTTAATAGTTTTTTCAATATTTTAAATAGAATTTTAGCAGTTTGTAATGAAAATTGAAATCAACAGGCAGTGAGCTCTATCGGTAAAATGAAAGGATTTCAATATTTTTCGCGTGAAGATGAAGAATGGGAGTTTCTCATATCTTGCAAAAATCAGTATTTTTTTAATAAATTATTTATATTAATTGTAATTATTAAACAAAAGTAATTAAAATTTTCTTTGTTAAGTAGGAGTTGATTTAATTTTTTTTAAATGCTTGTTTTTAATGTAATTCAAAGCAGCTCAATCATCAAACTTGAGCTGGAATCCATTTGTCACTGGATAAGAAATTTCTAATTTATTTGTTCTCATAGTACCGATATATAGTTTAAAAAAGACATGAATCAGTTTGTTGACAGTGAAGTTACACTAAATAGCACTGCACCTATTCAATTTACATGTCTTGATTAATTTTCCAAATGATTTTGATCCAGGATTTTTTCAAATATAAATATGTGCTTTTAGAACAAAAAATGTTCCATTATAAAAATACGATATTTTTATTCCATTTTTTACCAATTCTACATCTAGATGGTTATGCAAACAACTAATTATTTGTCTACTGCAGCATTTTTATGTAGATAAATATTATGGCTGATATCACCATTTTTTCAAAACAGGATTAAGTGTATACAACGACTATTGTACCTTAAACTTTTAAAGAACATGCTTGGTTTTAGAAATTTTTTTTGCATTAATTGAATTTTAATTACTTATATTTTAAGTTCTAACAATAGGAGAGCTGCCGGAAAATTAAATACATAGTATAATAAATAAGAGAGCTTAAGATTTTTTAATAATATGAGCTATATGTTTAAGAAGTTTCAAGCTTAAAAATATTTTACAGAAGACTTTAAGAGACCAAATTACAGAAGGTATTTAATTGAAAATTTTAGTGAGCATTAATATTGGCGAACCAGGTGGTCACTGAAAACAACTAGTAACCAATTAAATACAGTTAAATATTATTCAAAAGATTTAAAAGGGCAAAAATCATTACATTCAGATTATGATTTAAATTTCATAGTCTCAAAAATATATAACTTGCTTCATAAATGCAATTAGTATTTTAAAAATACATTAATACAGTAATTTTTATATTAATAAATATAAAAAATAGTGCAAATAATACTAAATTTGACAAAAATAGGTTCTTAAATACTTATTACGATAAATACAAACTTATAAGTAGACAGTGAAATAATTTTTTGATGGAAAGAAATTAATGAAAATCTTTTATTTCAAATGTTTGTTATTTATCTTTGCTTTCAGGACTAATATTTGATCACTACCAAATTCTCACATTACAAGGGAAAGAAGATATTCACTAGGGATTTTCACATACATTAAACCTTTAAATGCAGTTTACTCTTTAAAATGTACATGATAAAAGCCAATAAAGCAAAAAAGTTTAACCTATAAAAGCTTTATTTGCCAATACAATTACACCACTGTTTTTTGATGTGAATTTGGTCAGAAGCGATTTCTTGAATTCTTCAAGAAACAATAAAATGAGTAATAATTATATTTGATAGCCTGCTAATGATCAACTGAAAACTAAGCATGAAGCAAGTACCATTCAGTACTTGGAATTAGTCTAAATTCAAAAGATAGGCTGATATGATTTTCAACTTTTCACTTCTGGAAGGGAATGTTTATCATTAATTATATCATTAAAAGTAATTTAAATATCTATTTTCTATAAGTAATGAAAAGCACTGAATTGTAAAACTAAAATGGCACTAAATCAGGAAAAAGTTTTATAGATACAATTGGGTGCACTATTCAAAAATTAAGAATATGTGCTTTTTGGATGAATTTTAGGATTTCAAAATATGCATATATTTATCATCAAAAAGTATACAAAACATATATACTATGACTGTTTAAAATTTTTATCAAAACTTTTATAAGCAATAAAACATTTAGTATCTTGTATTATAGAATTAATCTGTAATAAAATTACAATTTCAAAATGGTTAATTTTCAAAAATGATTGAATGTAACTAAAGTAAATTTTGTTAATTAATTAAATTTTGTTCAATTTGTAATTTTGTTATAAATATATAAGTGGATTTCTTTGAAAAATGCACATTGTCCAAAAAACTTATAATGGTAGTGAAAAAAAGCAGGGTAGGAAATGTGATTTCCTTTTTTTTTTTTACTAACCATGCTTCAAACTTTTATTACAACATTATGTTTCATCTATTGAACCATAAAAAGGATTCTAAGGCCTGTCCTCAAGACTGGAAATTACAGTTAAAGTAATAATATACTGATCAATAAATTGATGTATTGTGTTCTATTGCTGTTTTCTTTTTTTCCCCATCACAATATTTATAATTTGAGCTAAAGTTAGCAGCCTGAAACTAAGAAAACATATGCACTCCAAAACTCGAACAGATTCATAAAATTGTTAATCCAGGTAAATACAAAATTTGAACATAAAGAAATAATTAAATTTTTCATTTATAAATAGTCATTTATCAGTATATGGAAGGACCAATATTGAATTTTTTAAATATGCAGTTTTTTAAACCAACTAATTAAGACTTTTGTAGGGTTTAAATTATAATTAAGAGCCATATCAGTACAGAATAAATAAAAAACATGCAGATAAAAATAAGGAAAATTAAGCATGACTGCAATGCTCATATACACAACTATATTTACTAGCATCAGCCAAGTTTTAATTCATGGAAAAACCAAATTAAATAAAATATATAATTAATAGATAAATATCTCATGCAGGTAAGGTAACTAATACTGGACTAGTGATTGAAAGTAACAATAAGTAGAAAGGCACAGAATAATGTACATGAGTTCTGATAGTGCCAAGCAGTTACAATGTAAAAAACATTTAAATTTAACAAGTCATCATATATATATATATATATATATATATATATATATATATATATATATATATATATATATATATATATATATATGAAGAGAGAGTTAAAGGACCAATGGAGTTCATGTTAATAGTTTGTAAAAGCTAAAATTGAAATAAAAGGACACAAGTGTTTCATAAAAAGACCTCATTTATTTATACAAAAATAAAATATATTCAGATCTTTTAGTCAAACAGACCTGAAAAAAAAAGAAAGGAAAAAATGTTAGTATTTATAAGACTTAATATAACAAAAATAGATGAAAAGCAGCCAAAAGTATAATTTTCATAAATAGGCTTTACAAAACACTACTATAATAACAAACATTAAAAAAGGTTATTTGTGCTATCAACAATTATAACTTATGGAAATTCTTATTCTCGTTCAGTTATAGCAAAAATTGTTAATATATTAATCAATATCAGTTTAGTTATAAACTACAGACAAAAAAAAGTCACATGAATAAAAAAAAAATCTTGATTCCTCAGGTCACTAATATTTTACAAGTCACCCATTGCCCACATTCACTAATTTCTAGCCTGTAGAAAATGCACAGCTTTATGTGCCTGTGTAAAGAATGGCATCTGATGAGGTAACCAATTCAAAACATTTATCACAAACAGTTTCTACTGCAATGTTGTAATTCTTGTCTCTTTAACTAACATGTTGGGATGAGACTTCAATCAATGACTGCAGAAATAATATAAAAACACGATCATCAGATGACATTACATTCTTTTAGTCAGCAAAAGTCAAATATGATTGTCACAGCCTTACAACTTCAAATTTTCAGTACATGGAAGTACCAATTTACAGTTGAAGCAAAAATCTCATTGAATACCACTGACTTATGATCACATAAGATCAATGCACACATAACTGAGAATGTGTCTATATTATTGCTGAGTTTCCTGTTAAGGTTCATCAGTGTTTGTGATGTTGAGACATTTTTTCCCAGCAACTCATTACATAATTTCTCCCAGAAAACAATATTAATTTTATTAATGATCAAATCAGCATGTAGAATAATCACTTCTAAGTTATTTAATGTTCTACGTTCATACTAATAAGCAAAATTTAACATATACAATTAGAACATTTTTCCTCAATTCAGTGATCTATTTTAAAGTATAAAGATAGTTAAAAATAATCTTACCAAAACCCATGTCATCATCCTCTTCTTCTGATTCTTCCTTTTTTTCTTCTTTTTTCTCCTCTTTCTTTCCACCTGCATCACCAGCAGCTGGTGCAGCTGAAGAAGCAGCAGGGGCTACACTGGCAGCTCCAACATTCGTTATCAATTGCTTCACATTAACACCTTCAAGGCAGCGAGCAAATAAACCTACAAAACGAAATTCTTAAATTAAAAGAGGGTTACAATTATCCCAGAGCAGTTCACAAAATACACATAAAATTTAATCATTTCATATTGAACAATTATGAAATTTTGAAAACAAAAACACAGAAAATAATATAGATACCCTTCCTGATGTTAACAATATTAAGATTTTAAAATAAAGTTTTTATGCTCAAATTAAAGACATTAAGTTAATTAACAAATTACAACTCCACTTTAAAAATAGAATCAAAAAATAAACATGATCCATGCATATCACTCCACTTTAAAAATAACATTAAAAAATAAACATGATTTGTGCATTAAAGTCAGAAATAAAAACAAAAGCTTTATTTTTTCAATAGAAAAAAACTATCTTAATCTACAGGGTGATCAAGAAATAATAGGAGTTGTTTAAAGCCCTGTTAGCATGTTATGTACTGGACGAAATGTATAACTAAGTTTAGCCACCATATACAAAATATGCAATTTCGATTCAGGAAGAAAAAAATTAGTACCAAAAACTGCCACAAGTGAAATTTCGGCAATGAAAGTGTATAACACATGAAAAAAGAATGGATAACCGCCAATGGAAAAACACTAAATACTAATGAAAAACATTTATTATAGCAACTTACAATGCCTAATAATTGCATGAGGTATATGAGCTCAAGGTGACCACCAATGATACTCTATTAATTGCATGTGGTTCATGAGATTTTTGATGGTTGCTTGCAGAATATCAGCATTTATTCATCTGACATGTAACATTATTTGATCTTTTCAAGTAGGAACATGACCTTGATATACATCGCCTTTCATGTGAACCAAAACTGCCACAATCCAGACCAGTATTCTTATAAGGATAAAATTTCAGGATCTAAAACAAAATCTTCTGCACTGTCAAAAATAGGATATCTATTTTGTAGCAATATTGAATGTGCACTGCAGGTACCCTGCTTATTAGCTTTCGCCTGATTCACAATACCAGTTGCAACTTTTTCTTTCTTGATATCTTTACATCCTTGGGCTAGTTGTTCACCAATTCTTACAAGATAACTTGAATTTCCTGTAATACTAACTTTTATATAAGATATCATGTCACTAAGTACCCCTACATGCAAATTATATAATAAAGTTTTTGATCGCAGAGCCAAGATTTCCCCTATAGGTGTTTTTTGGTACTATTTTTTTTTTTACTTTGGCAAATCAAAGCCGCATACTTTAATGTATATGATGACCAAATTTTGTTAAATTTCATCGGGAATATGACATGCTACTAGACTATGAACACCTCCTGTTATTCCTTAATCACCCAGTAGTTTGTCGTTATATTAAAAAAAAATTTGCAGAATCAAATCATGCTATACAAAATAAAATGGATATTAAGCATGGATTATTTGTTAATTAGGGAAGTACAAGCTGCTGAAAAACTATAACTTAAATCTTACTGAACACAAAACAATAAAAAAAAACATTTATTATGTTACAATATACAAACGTCTGATTGTGCTACAACTACATTACCACTAAAAAATACATTTTTTTAGCAAGGATGTCATTACTTCAAGCAAAGCTTAGATTTAACATACATGCACACATGAAGATTTCGTAAGTATCTAAACTACTGTGATTTTCATGCACTATCTCAAGATAGTTTTCAAATACCTTGACTAACAGTTCATTTCCCTCAGAAGAAAATATTCATCTTATTTGGGATAAAATTCATTGAACTTGATTCTAGAATGTATGCTCTAGAGATGATGTATATATGATCTACATAATTGAAACAAATAAAAAGATTAAATGTACTAAATCAGAAAATAATAATAAACTGATAATAGTGCTTACTGATAAAGTATATTAAAAAAAACTCACAATTTAAGAAATTTCAATAGAATAACATCTAGTTGACATAAAAACTTTTCTATAATTTTTTTTAAAAATTCATATCCATTCGTATATATCCAACATGATGAAATAACAGAAAATAATTATAATTAAAATTTGAGGAGAATCATTTAAAAAACTTTTTAAACCGTAAAAGATAAAATTGAAAAAAGACAAAAAACTGCACAACTGATAATATGCAATTTTTACAACTTCAGTAAGCTTGAAAAAAATTAACTTTTACTCATTGCTTTAAGATAAATTTCATAATTAAGATAAATTACCTGGCCAATAAGGTTCTACATCAACATTAGCTGCTTTTAAAATGGTTGCAATTTTCTCAGGCTGAAAAAAAAAAGCACTTTTATATAACAAACTAATTATTTTTTAAACAATTTATTATTGAACTAACTAAAGGTGAAAGACACCTAGTGATTGCATAAATATATCGAATTCAGTATCAAAACTCATTTGAATAACCTCAATATGCATAAAATATACATTCAGAATAGAAAATGCATCACAAAACTTGCATGCAATGATAACATTAGTAAAATGCACTTTTTGAATAGTGATTAATTATCTATGTTGGCATAATTTTTTATTCTTTTCACTTACATAAAATATGATTATGATAATTAAAATATAATGAACAATTACAAATAAATTTAATAACAATAAAGAAAAACTGAAGAATACTTTAAAACTTTTTTTAAAGATAATTCATTATTTTCCAGGTGAAAGTTGTGTAGGAGTAAATTTTGGATTAAAAAAAAGGGGGGAAATTGCATAGAATATTACACTGTATAGAATAATGAAAATAAATTGCAGTTTTTATCTCACATTTACAACAATAAATTCAAGTTGCAGGTAACATTTTAACATTATGTTAATAGAATATATAAAAGATCTACAAATGACCAAATTATCATAAGATTTTACAAAATATTCAAATTTCTAATAAACTTAAGTTTCCCTTATGACAAATTTAAGGTCATGGCAGAATTTTAAAAGACAGATTAAAAAACAATTCTTACTCTACAAAATGAGCAAAATTCTGACTGGTTTAAACACACAAAATAATTGCCATAAAGGTTTAAATATAAATATAATTGTCAAACATTGCATTACATTTAAGAAATAGAATAAAATGAATGTAATTGCAAATATTTATTAGCAGACAAATCAGTAATTAGCAGAAGTGAATCAAAATGAAAATCTTTTCAGATGATTTTATTTTAATAATATTATTAAATAATAAGCAATTGTTTAAATCTGGTAGGAAAAGTAATAGTTTATTTATCCATACACACAAACTATATCCACACAAACATATTAGATTTTTCTTTCTCCTTATACGCAAACTTAATAAAAACTCATCAGACTCATTAAATCAGTCAGTACTCTCATGGGGAATCAAGATATTTCTGTCATCATTTGAGCATTTTGATATTATGAACATAAATTACGGACTGATTTTAAAAAAAATAATTGCATCTCTTGACAACTTATCAAGATCCAATTAAAGAATTCAAAATCTTTTATTTAAGGATAGTTTTTATATTATAATCACTTATGAAATTGAACATTATTAATTGTAAAAAAGACTGTTAACTGATATATCAGAAAATTCTTAATGATTGAGCAAAGTAAACTGATGCATTCATTATATTGCTTTTAAAAGAATTCTTCACACACAACTTTGATTATTACAAGTATAAATTACTCTTAACCACAATTCAGAAATATTTTTTTTCTTCAGCTGATAAATTTTATATTCTATACATGTTTAAATACATTTGAAAATTAAGATTCCTAGAAAATTTAAGATGGATCTTATTCTCATTAATACGGAACATTTGTTAATATGTAAATAGCGACAAATTCAAAAATGTAGATATTTCATTAATAAAAAATGTTTTTGTGAAATATATTTTAAGGTAATTTATGCTCATCAGCCTCATTAAATCAGTCAATACTCTCATAAAATAATCAAGAAAATTTTGTCATCATTTGAGCATCCTTAAATAATAAAAATGATTTTTCAACAATGCAGGTTGTGCTTATATGAATACAAAAACCATCGTTTACAAATGTCGAAATAATATTTGAAGAAAATTAAACATTTTGTCTTATCTTGTAATTCACTTATTTAATAATTTCCTTTTTTTTTAATTCACTTAAAAGATAATCAATGCACTTTAATAGGAGTAACATATAATAACCAATAGCTGAAAAAAGAAATTTCGCTTCAAGATTTTTAAAAAAATTACAGCCAAATAATTATAGATCTACTTCAAAATGATTAAAAATTCACAAAG